>VWPU01007298.1:0-91636 GCA_013398955.1 Callaeas wilsoni
CCCCCCCCGCACCGACCCCCCCACCGGCCCCGGGAAGGGGGGACCGGAGCGCGACCCGGCTGGGGAACGGGGGGGATGCTCGGTGGCAGCGCGGGGGTGGTCCCCGCCCGCCCCGCCGGGGATGGCCCCTCCTCCGGGGGGAGGCGGCAGCCCCCGACAAAGAGCAGCAACGCCCTGGCTCGGCGGCGGCTCCGGCTCCGGCTCCCCCCGCCACCGGCCCCGCTCCCCCGGCCCTTTGTCCGCTGTTCCCCGAGCCGGCGCTGGGAGGGGGATTGTGGCCCCCCCCCCACACATCGGGTCTCCCTGCTCCTCACACCCGCCCTCGCACAAAGAACCGAGTTTCTAAATCACCGGAGAAACCCACCCGAAACACCCCCAAAGTACCAATTTTGCCTTCCCCATCCCTCTGCCAAAAAGCCACCCGCAATTTGCCACCGTTCCCCTCAACTGCTGTAGGCTCTTTTCCTAAAAACCAAGATTTTTATAGCTCCAGCTCTAGGGCAGCATCCCGCTCCTCCCATCCTGAGTCCTGTCACCCTCTTTTCCTCCCCCAAAACCCTTGGGTTTAAGAGAAGGGGAACATTGGAAGTAGGGAGGGAGGCAGCCCGGGTGCGTGAATCACCGCTGCGAAGTGATGCTGAGGGAAGTCACAGACTTGGGAGAGAAAACAGGAGGGTTGGGAACAGCCTCCACGCATCTCCAGGCAACAACCCGCCCCACCAGCCACCCGGCCTGCTACTTTGGGATGAATTATGTTATCGGGATAAAAATATAAGGTGTTTAATACAGAAAAACGTGCAGCATTGCACTCCAAAAGCACCAACACCGGCAGAACAGGACCTTGGTCTGCGCTTTGCTGTGCCACAGCTTCACCAAAAGCCTTCCCACCTGTCCATGGTGAGCCACAACCAAGGAAGATGAAATCCTGAATATTTTTTGATGCACTGCCATCCCGAAAACACTGAGGCTTTGCCAAGGTCATGGTATGGCTGCGGTGGGAGCCCAGCTTCCACATCCCCCAGCTCTCAGACCCTTCATCCCCATGTCCCGGCACCAACTGCACATGCAGCAACTGCAGCACCACATTCCCAAAGCTTTGTTTTGCTTTCAGAGAGATGGGAACGGATGTTTTGTGGAAGGGGAGGGTTCGGGAGGAATTGCCCATTGAATGGCCCAAAGTGGTCCTCAGGTGGAGATGTTTGCACAGAGGGAAACCTTTAGAACTCCTTTTTTCCACCATTAAATTTAACCAAGGAAAAGAGCGGGAGGCGGGGACGGAGTGGGAATCTGTGGGGGGATTCCACACAGCCCCCGGGGAGCCCCTTTGCCCAGGCAGGGCATGTCCCCTCCATGTCCCCCCGAGCCCTCCTGGCCAGACAGCCTGACACTCAGCCCTGCAGCCTCCTCCGGCCCCAGATGCCAACACCGCCAGAGTGTCCCAACGCCCGGATTCTTCCCCTTGGCGGGGGACACCGCAGCTCCTGGTCCCTGGTATTAATCCAGAGCAGCTGAAACAACAAGAGGACAGCGGTGCCCTGCCAGGGCTCCGGCCACGCCGCCCCGGCTCCCCTGCTACCACCTTGGCCGGGAGCTGGCGGAGCTGCACCGTTACCGCTCCGGGGCCCCTCCGCCAGGAATCCCAGGCATCCGGGCTGGGGCGCGGAGGTTTTTTTGTTCCACTGCGAAGAAGGAACGGTCTCTCTCTCTCTCGACGTGGAGCTGCCCCGTTTCACAGCCAGAAATTCTTTTCCCATTTCCTCACCGGATCACGTGCCAGGAGCGAGCCGAGTCTTCCTCCGACACACTCCCCCCCGACAATTTCTAAAACCATTAGGGAAATGTTGGGCAGGGACGAAAGCCAATTGGAAACCTGCTGTGCCTGGCCCGAAGAGCCCAGGCAGAGCTCTTGCAGGTTCCCCAAATCACGGCTTTAAGCCTCCAAGTGCCACCCCAGCGATGGGGACAAGAGCCAAACAGTGCTGGGAACTGCAAGATCAGGGCTTTGCTTGAGCTTTGTGCAAGGAATGGATGTGGAAGGATGTGAAGGCACTGTTTGAGTTTTGTCCTTTCAGGTGTTTCCCAGTGACCACCAAGACCCCTCATTTGGCTTTTGCTCCATCTCCAAACTTCCCACAAACAGCTCCTGTCACCCAGCCTGGACCTGGAGCCACCCCAGGCCACATCCTGCAGATAAAACACCCTCAGCTAAAACCCACCCAGAGATTTTCCAAGACCTTCTCCAAGTAGAAGCATCCCGGTTTGTTTCCTGAACCTGCCGGTTTCAAGCTTTCCTCATATGGCCACCAGCCCCGGCGCGTGGGGACGCGTGCTGTCCCTGTCACGGGGTGATGTCACCCTGTTCACGGCTGCGCGACATCCTGCCACCGCTGCTGCCACTGTTTACATGGCACAGCACTATTTGGAAACCAACGTATTTTTAGCTTTCTTTTAACGCATCTCAGCAGCTGGAAGCGAGGGACCTGTGTTATGTGACGAGCGAGAGAGCTCAGAGGCAGCTCAAGTTCTCTGATGGATGCGTTGTTTGTGAGATCAAGGTGCAACCAAGGGTCTTCTTTGCCCTCAAAGCTTCTCTAAACTTCACCTTGGAGCCCTTCTGCCCTGGGAGTGCAGGGTGGATGTAGCAGAGCTCCTGGCTTGGCACTATGAGCTTTGTCCCTACAGGTCTTGCTGGCCATGTCACGATATCATAGAATAGTTTGTGTTGGAAGGACAGTGAAGCTCATCTTGGCCCTGCTATGGGCAGGGACACCTTCCACTAGACCAGGCCGATCCAGCCTGGTCTTGAGGGATGGCGTAGGCAGAGCTTCCCTGGGCAACCTGTTCCCTGTGTCTGACATCGTGTGGGTCACTGCGTCCCCCATATCCGACTCCACGAGTGTCACCACTGGCCTGGGACACTGCGCCACGTCCAAGCAAGGCAGAGCGGATAAGCCCAAGTGCCTGCAGCCCAACAGAAGTACTCAGGGCGCGTTTCACCCTCCCTCAGACACTGCAATAAAAGCACAAAGCCAAATCAAGCACACACAAAATCTCCCTTAGAAACGGCGCTTTAGGTTGCGCTGGGATTTTTAGCAGAGGATTCATGTTTTTTAAAGGCTTTGCTGCGTTTGTCAGAAGGTCAGAGGGACTTCTTTCTTTCTTTCTTTCCCTCTTGCTCTCCTCCTCACTCATTCCTTTTCCCAAACCTTTGTGATTGCCATTCCAGCGCCTGATCCAGGCAGGAGCACCGAGGCTATTCCCACCCCGCTGCGCCGTGCTGGGTGCTCCCTTATCCCTCTGGCTCACAGCTGACTTCAGACCAATCTCACATCAGGGCTCTGCCACCACTCAATCCCTCTTCAAAGGCTACAGCTGCTCGGGATGCAGGGAGCCAGCACATCTCTAAATCAGCCATTTGGAACTGTTAATTCGGGACTCTCCTCCGCAGGCCTGTGGGAGGAAACCTCGGCAGGCTCCGTGGGGGTCTGCACCTCCACGGGGAAAGTTTTAGCAAGAGGTTAAAACCCAAACTCCCAGAGAAACCTCCTGCACTTTGGATGCACAGCTGCAGTGAGCGCTGTAAAAAAAAAAAAAGAAAAATTAAATTTATTTTGTTCTTCCAAGAGTGCAGGAGCTGCACCGCAGAGCTTTCCCTGCAAGGCAGCTAATATAGATGTTGGTATAAATAATTCTCCCGAACGAAGCCTGGAGCCCACGTGTTACAGCAGCACTCAGGCACAGCCTCACGGCATTCAGCGTTCCCATGGAACCCCATCTTCGTGCACAGAGCGCCCCAAAACTCCCTGGCAACACCTGAGATGGGACTGCGAGACAAGGGCAGAGCCACGTGCCAGGGCCCTCGTGGCCAGGAGGTGAAAGCTGCTGAAATGCCCATTTTTGTCCTCAGCTGCTCTGTTTCCCTGCAAATCCCGCTCCGGCGCTGCACGAAGGTGGATGAAGCACCCTGGGCTCTCCGGGCGTCCCACTCCCACCCCACTGCCCACAAACTGCAGAAGCTGCTCCCCAGAGTAAAGGGGGACAGCAGGGATGGGGTGATTAATAAACTGCTCAGAGGCTCTTTAGGAAGTGAGGTAAGTGTGTTATCATCCTGAGAATCCTCTGGATGGGAGACATTTAAACCACTGCTTCAGCAGGAGAACTGGCAATTGTTCTTGAAAGGCTGCAGTGACTAATGCAAGCCTGAGTCCTTCCCTGCTTGCTCCAGACCCAGTGGCCACAGTCCCTCCCTTCCCAAGCCTCGCTTGGATGCTGTGGGTGATGGGAACGTCCCCACGGATCCCCACTCCACGGCTGCATCCTGCCGGGACCAGGCTCCTCTCCCTCCTCTGCTCAGCCCTTGCAGACAAAAAGCTTCCCATCTCCTCCTCCCTCGGATCCTCAGCTCTCCTGGTCTTATGCAAAGCCGGTATTTTTAGTATCTCCTGGAAACACTGTGAAGTGTCATCACCACCAGCTAACGAGTGCTCCGGAGAGAGGACATTCCTCCGGCCATCTCCCTCGTCTCAGACCTGGCAGGGTCACCAAAGCATCTGCAAGTGGGTGGCTTTGGAGCCCTGACCCAAGGCAGCTCCTGAAAGGCACCATTTGATCACAGCCTGATTGTTTCATGGTCAAGAAAAGAAAAGGAAAAGAGAAAAAAAAAAAGAAACAAGAACGCCTCGCTATGATTTGGTTGATCTCAGCAACTCTCGGCTTAATTCGCTCTTGTTCTTGGGATCAGGGAAGCGCCTGTGCCTCTGCTGACACGTCAAGGTCAAAGCCCACCCGTGGCTTGCTGATGAACCAGGACACCAGCAGTGTTCCCTCTGGGAAGGAGGAGCTCCGGGGGTACGTTTGCTCTCCCCTCAGTGCTAAAATTCACTTCCAAGGAGCGAGGAGGCTGCCGGGGCCACTCGTGCTTCCGTGCCTCTTGTGCAAGCACAAGATCAGCGGGTTAGAAATGCACCCAGCCCCACCAAGGCTCTGCAGCTTGGGCCACTGTCCCCGGCCAGGCTCGGTGACAGCGCTGTCACCCAGCACAGCCCGTGCTTATCACCCCCCGTTCATCATCCCCTTCCCCAGCGAGGGGAGATGGTGCCTTTAAGGCAGCTTAACAGCTGCCAGAGAGGAGGCATTTCTGCGTGCGCTGCTGATGCTGAAAATACAAGCCAGAGATACTTTAAGTAGGTCTGGACAGCGTTCAACGAGAAGACACCGTCACGCAGCCTGTCCCCACTCCCAGCCCAGTCCCACCCAGCTGCTCCCAGCTCCACGACTGTCGGGAGCCGCACGCATTCCTCCGGGGGCACAGAAGGGTTAAAAATACCCTCGGCCGGGCTGGGGCACAGCAAGTGGCAGAGTGTCCCTTCCCTGCCACATCCCATTCTCAGAAACCCACCTCCCCTCGCCCACCTGCCGGCGAGGCACCCCCAGCCACGGGGGCTTGGCTGTTTGATGGGGTGTGGAGCGCCCAAAAAAGCCACCCCGGAGGCGTGGGCTGGGTCCTTGGGCATCGCCTGTGTGACCACTTGTCCTGGCTAAGGACCACGTGTCCTGCTGCCTCCAGAAATTCAGGCTTTGAGTGTCACTGCTTTGGTGTCAATACCTTGTGCCATCAGCACGTGGAGTCACTGCTGCTCTCCAGTTCAGCCCTGCAATCCCAAAATGGGATGCTGCTTTTCCTCTCTGCCCTCCTTAGGAGGGATGGAATGAGATGATCTTTAAGGTCCCCTCCAACCCAAACCATTCTGTGATCTTCAAGAGCAGCTCTGCAGTGGCAGGAGCAGAGTGCCAGTCCCGGAGAGAGAACCACAAAATCACTGAGGTTGGAAAAGCCCCTCAAGATCACCCTACAAAGGAAGGTCACCCAGGGACCACTGAGGAGCACAAGCTGCAAACCTAAACGGGATAAAACTTCTGGAGAGAAACCCAAACTTGATCCTCCTGCAAAATATCCATGGTGAAACTGCAGGATGCTGGGCAGTCGTGTCCCCATCCCATCCCTCCCTGCCTCTGACATCAATGGCTCATGCAGGGGACACGACGAGGTCACAACAGTGGTAGCCCCCTCTCCAAAACCAGCACCCTCAGGCAGTGGCACCTGGAAGAAACCCAGAGACACGAGGCAGCGGTTCCGGGCACCAGTGGCATTTCTGACAGCACCGTTGAGTCAGCTCCCCGGTGGAAAGGTTGGGGGAATTACGAGTCATAAATAAAGTGCTGAGAGAAGCTGACATCCCCCAGGCAGGAAGGGGGGCAGGAGGAGGGCACGGGAGGGTGCGTGGGCTCCCCAGCCCTGGCTGAGTGCTGCCTTCTCCTAGGGAGGACCCGGAGCAGCAGCGCTGGAATGGCCAGATGAGTAATTCTGGTTTGGGCCTCACTCACTGCACCACCATTCCCGGGATTTCTTTCCTGATTTTGTTTTTTCATTGAAAGCAGACAAAGAGGGTGCTGGAGGCACAACGGCTGCGCGGGCCCTGGCCGACCTGACCTGCTCTAAAATGAAGCAGTGAGGCTTCAGTTACTGCTGTCTAGGGATTCTCCTTCCCCCTCTGCATTACCCAGCATTAAACCTTTACTGGTGTGACACAGCAGTGCCAGAGTTCACTGCACCGAGCAACTCCAGTTTCAACAAAACCTCCCCAAAAATTCCAGGAGCAGGAGCCCGAAATCCCATCTCTTCCCTCCACTGCCTTGGCAAAGCCATCACCCACTAAAGGCTGGATGCGGGAGACCCCCTCCTGCTCCTCCCTCCTCTCCAGGGCGGGGTTTAATTAACTCGGGGAGCCGAGATCCCGGATAAACAGCGTGGCCGTGCCAGCTGCGGCAGGTCCCGGCTCGCCACATTCCTGTGCCGTGCCCCAGCGCCGCCGAGCTCAGCTGTGGTGACAGCGGGAGCCACCAGCGGGGACAGCGAGCCCACGGTGTCCGGCCAAGCACAGACCCGTCACCACGTGTCCCCCCCGCCGGCCAACTGCACCTGCACCCACCCGAACGGGACGGCGACCGTTTGGTTATGTCAAGTTCGATGCTTTTTCCCTTGGGTTTCATTTTGGGGGAAGCGCTCCAGATTCTCACAGAAATCCCTTCTGGCTGTTGGGCACAGCTCGGAAGGAATGCGGGGTTGATCCTGCTCTCATCTTCCTCACGGGGACAAAGTGTCCCCAGCAAAGCTGAGATTCTGGCATCACACAGCAGAGATTCTTCGCTGGAGTAAATGTCCAGAGAAGCTGTGGCTGCCCCATCCCTGGAAGTGTCCAAGGACAGTTTGGACGGGGCTTGGAGCAGCCTGGTCCAGCAGAAGGTGTCCCTGCCCCTTCTCACCCAAACCACTCCGTGATTCCATGACTGGGGAGGCACCAGGACCCTTCACTCCCGAGCACTGCTCTGCACTGCAGCGAGCCCAAAAACCCCTGCCAGCACCTCTGACCCAGGGCCGAGCGTCAGCGCTCTGCCTCGTAGGCGAAACGTGGCAACGTTAAGAGTTTGTCCAAAAACAACACCGTGAACCAAAGAGGGTCCCAGCTCAGAACTGCCAGAGCCAAGCACAAGCCACACTTTGAAACCCAATTTCAAAATCCACTGTGTAAAAGATAAACAAAAGCCAGGCTTAAGCTTGCTTAGCCAGGAGGCCAAGCTACCCCAGCACAGATGTCTCCCCTAAAACACCCAAGAATTTGATTCCATCAGCTCCGTGGCCCAGGCCGATGGGTGCTCTTTGGCCAGACAGGACGAGCCCATGCCTGGGGCTTTCTGGCACCACTGCTCCAAACCAGCCAACCTCACCTCTGCTTCCTCAGCGTGTAAAGGAGGATGGGCCTCTTGCACTGAGTAGCACAAGCTTTATCCCGCGAGTTTCAGGATTTTTGGGGTGAAGGGTTGTAACTCCGGGTTTTCCAGCTCAGGGGTTGCTGATGCCGGAGACAAAGCAATGGAGAAACCCCCCATGCCTTCATGTGAGTGACCCCCCCGTCTCATCTCTACCTGGGGCATCATTTCCCTGGGGAATTCTGCTGTTTGCCAAACTGAATCCACAGAGCTGTTATGTTTAGTAACATCTCAACTGTAGCTCATTTGATTCCAGTCATTAAAATTTAATATTAGTGTAAGCTTTGAGAAACCTGAGCTGACAGCAGAGACAGTGGAGGGGGAAGAAGTGCCCCAGCCTGGAAACGCCTACAAGCAGCTCTTGCTGGTGCCTGGCACTAGTCCCTCGTGCTGAAGAGCCCAACCTGGCCGTGTGAAGCTCAGCACAAAGATTCTCCCAACTTTTAGCACCTTTTTACACAAAAAACAGGCTCCTCAGAGAGGCAGCAATGGAACGAGAGCCACTTGGGTTAAACTCCTGCTGAAGATCAGGAGTTAAAGATGAGGTTCCTTTGCTCTGACAGCTTAACATGAGCTAAACCCATGTTATTTCTTCTGTGGCACAGCTGGATCCCAAGCGATCCATCGGGATGTCCATATAAGCACAGGCTCCAAACCACAGAAATGCCTTTCAGCTGCACTTGATCTCACCAGAAAACTCAGGGCTGAATTCGGTGACCCCTTAAAGTCTCCTGCAGATGGGTTTCTTACAATCCTGCTACAACCAACCAGCCCCTGCCTGGTTTTCCATCACTCCCTGAACTCCAGCTCCACCCTGGATCATTGTCCTGGCTCCTGATGGCCGTGGGAGATGGTGAGGACCCATCCCCAAAATCGCATCCGCTCGCTGAACCGAAACCCTTCCCGCAAACAAAGCCTCCCCCTGAGCACGATCCGACAGCTGCTTCCCAGCCTCCCGCCTCGGAGGAACGCGGCCAGGAGGAAAACTTACAGCAGGAGAGGGCTCATCCATCCCAAAGCCAGGATTAGTCCCTCTGTGACCTGGGAAAGGGGCTGGGGGGGGAGAGAGGAAATGCACGGATGGCAGTTTTCCAAAAGTTAAGGAGGTTGTGGCCTTTTGGGGCAAGTTTGAGGGAAAAGAAAAATACGTGGGAAGCTTCAAATATAAGCTGATTCCAAAGTCATCTGTTCCCAGCCTCCACCAGAGCTTTCAATGTATCTTCTTTATTAAAATCTGGACACAATGAGCCCAGAAGTGCCCACCTTTGTCAGGGCTCCATTGGCAACTTGCCTGGAGCCCCGGGGGCATGCCTAATTTGCATCTCATTTACACAGATGTTCATTAAAATTAATGCCTTAAGACATAATATCTGCCTGCATTTGAGCCTTCTGGACAGACAGAGCGCGACCGCTCCCGGGGAGCCCTCGTCACCCTGCCCGTCACCCCATCCGTCACCCCATCCTCCCCCCGCAGCACTGCCAGGACGAGGAGCACCTCTGCTCCACCAGGACACTCCGGGCACGCCTCTGGTTCGCAGTCCAAGGAGGGCAAGAGTTGTGATGTTGTCTTAGAGAGAGAATTTATTGGGAAATAAAAGCTTGGCGCAACCGAGAGAAGCCCCCCAAGCTCCCCACAGAGCACGAGCCAGGCTTGTCCCACAGCTCTCCCTCCTGCATGGATGGAGGGGACAGTCCCTGCTGCTGCCCTTCCACGTGCAGATCAGGATCTGGGATTGTACTTCCCTTAGAGAGGACCAGAAGGTGAAGCTTTGCCAAGATCAGCTCTGCAACCTTTGGGATTTGTGCAAAAATCGCCGCTCCCGGGATGAACCGTGCATGGGAGGAATGGCGGAGAGGAGGAACGAAGGAATGCTGCTGTAACCTCGATTGCTCCATCCTCCCCTTGTGCTTCTCCCCCATTTCATTCCCAGCCATGACACGGCAAAACCTTCCCACCGCCGCTGCAACTTTCACTTTCCCACCCACAAAGGCCCCACAACTGCGCCGCGTGGCCTCGATGGCCAACGAATGTCTCTTGGTTAAGGACACCTCAGACCCCCAAAGCCCCTCGATTCAGGTCACCCGTGCCTTAAAGGGTCATCCTCAAGGTCACCGAGCTGTGGACCATGTGCAAACCCCACGGTGGGTTAAGCTGCTCCTGCCCAGTCTGGGTTTTGTCATCATTCCTAATGAGAGCTGCTCAGCCGGGAATAATCCCTTGTTCTGCAGGAAAGGTTCACTGATTTTAAGGACTAAAAACTCCTTTTTGGATGTATTTGTTCCAAGCGACTCTGTGGTGCTTAATGATGAATTTAAATCTTTCCCATCGAGATCAGCTCAAAGCAAACTGCCCAACACAAGCAACACCATCAGGTGAGGTTGAGTTTGTCCCATAAATACAATTCCAGCTCTTTTTTTGGATAGGCAACCCCCAAACCAGAAACACCTTGTCCTGGTGAAGGTTTCCCAGAGCTGTTCAAGTGGTGGAACGGGATCAGTTAGCCATGAGATGAAAAGTAAATGGCTGTAAAACTGCCTCTCCCTCCCGCCCCCCATTAACACCAGGAAACGAGCAGCCAGATGTAAATCAGCCCAATCATCAGCTCCTGAGCACATCAGGAATAGAAGTTTCACAGCAAGAGAATTTCTAAGCCGTGTTAATATAATTAATGCAGTGTAACAGCATGACCCAACATCATAATACTGTACAGAAATATATCACACACACTCCAGCTCTTCCCTCTCTCAGTGCTTGATGCAAGTCTTGATGGTCTCCATCAGCTCCTTGCTGGAGATGAGAACAGCCCACATAAAACTCCACCTTGGCTTTATTCCCTGAGCACTCCTTGTCTCACAGTTCATCTGTGGCTCTTTTTGGACCCAAGGGTCCCAAAATGGATGTCGTATGTGACCCAGATGGAGTGAACAACAAATAGGAATGGTGGGCCAGGCAGAGCCAGACCTCCAGGATGATCTGACCTGGACTAGACTCTCAAACGATGCAAATTCACAGCTCAGGTGGACTCAAACCCCTCCCTTCCTCCCCCAAAATCTAAATGCCACCCACCTCTATCGGCCCACGAGGTGCTGGCATGCCAACATCACACATCACCACGAGAACAGGGATTTTCCTGCCAATCCCAGAATCTTTCTGCCCCTTTTCACCGCAGACTATCAAGTCCACCAGCAGGATTTCACATCCTCCAGAGCAAGGATATTTCAGCACAAACCCACTCACATCACAGCAACAAACAACGAATACGCCATGGCTTGAAGCCCACAAAAAAACCACAACACTTTCCAACGCCAAACGCCACTTTAAAAAAACCCCCAACGTTATGGAATCAAACTTACCTTGAAGTCTGCCAGCTGCTGGTTGATGGTTTCCACCTCTGTCCCCACCACCCACTGCAAGGCCTCGTTCTCCTCGGCCGCCGCGGTCATGTGGCTCAGCTCCTTCAGGCGGCTGTAGAAGTCCTCGACGCGGGACAGCGTCGTCTCCACCTGCTCCTGCCGGTTCCTGCCCCTCTCCGTCAGCTTGCTGCACTGCTTGTTCAGCGTCTCCAGCTCCCGCTTCAGCCCCAGCAGGTCGGGGCTGCCCTCGTCCTCCAGCATCTTCTTGCACTCGCTCTCGGAGGATTCGATGTCGGATTTCAGCCGGTGGAGCTTGCCCAGGAAGGCGCGGACATCCTCGGCCTGGGACTGGAGGCTGTCGGAGTCTCTCCCGATGGAGCCCATGCTGTCCAGCTCGTCATCCAGATCTGCCAGTTGGGAGAACATCTCCCTGACCCTGCTGTTGAACTGGCCGATTCCTTCCAGCTTGCTTTCCATGAGAGCGCAGGAATCACTGACTTTCTGCTTCACAGCCTTGAAGTCCTGCTGAGCCACCTCAGCTTGGCTTAAGAGCTGGGAGCAGTCGGATCCATCTGGAGCATCTTCTACCAGACCTTGAGTGAGGTTTTTCAGATAATCCACCTGTGGCTCCAGGGCCTGCAGCACCTCTTGCTGCGCTCTGAGCTTCTCCAAATTCTTGTTGCTGCAGGCTTGTGGCCCCAGGGCATCGTAGATCTCCAGCTGGTGCTTTGCTCCTTCCAGCTTCTTCTCGATGTTCTTGAAGCTCTCCTGGAACTCCTTGAGCCTCTGGGACATTTCTTCAATGGAGCCAGTCTTGCTTTGCAGCTCTTCTGTGATGGCATCCATCTTGTGGTTGATGCTGGCCTTCTCATCCCGGATGTCATCCTCGTCCGTTTGGGAAGCGTCGATCAGGATGTCGGCAGCACTGTTGAGCATCTCCAGCAGGGACCGGCGCTTCTCCACGTCACTCAGCATGGCCTTTGACCTCAGAAGAGTGGCCTCCAGCTGCACTGGGTCCAGAGTTACCTCCAGCTCTGCCATCCTCGCCTTGCAGTCCTCCACCCAGGGCAGGAGATCCTCCGCGTGCCGCTGGTACTTCTGAGCTTTCTGCAAGCAGTCCTTGAGCTTCGAGTGTCTGTCAGCAGCCTGTTTGCTGAGCTCCTCCCAGTGTGTTTTCAGGCTGACCAGCTGGTTCTGCAGAGTGGTCTTCTCTTCCCCAGGCTGGACCGAAAGCAGCAAAGATTCTCCCTCGGCCACAATCATCTCGTAGGAGCCGCTGTGCTGGTTGAGGCTCTTCTGGAACTCTTCCTGCTCCTGGATTTGGCTCTGCAGCCTCTCCAGTTTAGCAGAAATGGGTTGGCTCTGGGCTTGCTGGCACCTTTTGTCATCCAGCCAGGTCCTGAGTTCATCAAACATGTGCTGGAACTGCTGGGAGCTCGCGAGCGCAGTCTGCAGTCGGTTCATCCGGTCGGCTGGAACGGGAATGAGATTAGAAGGCGACAATTAAACTCAAATCAAATAAGCGAAGTGCAATTATTTAAAATCATCTCAGATGCACCAACTGTGTTTTGATTAACAGGAAGGAGCTTTCCATTGCATCACCAGCCCTTTTTGCTCACTGATTCATAAATTTCTTAAGTAGTAAAAGGCAGTGGTAATGCAGAAGTCTCAGCTTTCCTGACCAGTCTCTAAATGTAACCTCTCAGAAACCAGAAGATGCATCCCAAGATCAGAGGCTGGCCGCTGGGGCTCCTCCATGCCCCAGTCTGAATTTAGGAACCTGGGTTTTTTTCCCCAAGCATGTGCCACCTTGCTTGGTGAAGAGTGACATCAGTGGGGCTAAACACCTCTGCTCCCTCTCCAGGCTCAGGTATTTCTGGAGCTGGAACTCTCCCCATGCTTGGTCCCACATAAAACACCCATGAAGAACCCTAAACAGTGATAAATGGTGCTTCCCCTATCATTTTGATAAACCCAGAGATGGGAGAGCCCTTTGGCAAAGAGCAGGTGTAGAGCTTGACATCCCAACATCTCTCAAGCAACTCCTCTATCTCACCTGCCAGATCTTCCAGCCCTTTAAGGGGAAGTGCCACCGTTTCCAGACGTTTCCTCAACTCATCCTTGAGGTACTGCTCCCCAATCAGGATGGAGAGGTCATCACAGAGGGTCTGAGCCTCTGAGATCTCCTCTTCCAGCTGCTCCAGGTCCGAGCGGATCTCACTGGTCTCCTCCAGCTGCTGTTTGACAGCATCAGGCTGGGTGCTGATGGCAGACTGGCTGCTCAGGCGCTGCCCAACAGCCTTCACCTTCTCCGAGAGGCCCTGGAGAAGCTCCTGGTATTGGGTGCTCTTTACTATGGCTTGGTCGATCTGGCTGGAGCGGGAGTTGAGGCGCTCCGTGAGCTCCGACCATTTCTGGTTGACCCCTTGGAGCTCATCCTGCACCTGGCTGGTGGATGGAGAAACATCTCCAGGGCCAGTCAGGATGCTCTGAGCTGCCTGGTTGAGCTGCTCGTGCTGTTGTCGGCGAGCTTCGAATTCCTTCAGCATAAACTGGAACAGAAATAACATAAAAATGTTTGCATAAAACTGACAGCTCCGAGTACACACAGTCAAAACAAACCAGACCTCCAGGGGCTTTATCCAGCCCATGGAATCAGCAGGAACAGGCCCTGGGGTGGGACAGCAGTTGGGCTGGGTAGCCCAGGATTTACTGTGACCTTGGAAGTTAAAAAGCTGGGAGGAGTCTGCGACTCCAGGACTTTGCTCTCTCTCTTATTTGTCTTGTAATGTAGCATAAAGCACTTAGATGAGATGAAAATCTAATTATCTCCACTGGGGCTCTTTTGCTCCATGATGTGGCTGGTCACAGCCATGTTAGGATTTGGAAGCAGGAGGAATGGAAGGGACAGACTGGCAGGCAGAGGGGCAGCATTAGCAAGTCCTGCAGAGCGTCAGCACAGGCCTTGTTTAAAGCAATTTCAGTCTCCAAGAGGGGCCAAGTGATTCACTGGTGAGTCAATCCAGCGCAGGAAGGGAGCTGAGCACTGCACCCCTTTCAAGTTACTCACAGCAGTTTGGGCTCAGCGGGGTTTGGAGGACTTGGAAGAGGAGCCGTGAGGTCTCTGAACACTCACTGAACACGCCAGAGCGCTCCCAGGACAAACAACCCCGGGCACAACCTTCCACCTCCCATCTGGATGAGACACTCTCCTCCATCCTGAGCCCGCCGGGGTGATGCAAACCCCTCTCACCTGGACCTGCTGCTTCTGAGCGTTCAGCATGTTGGGGTCGATGGAGAGGGGGCCCAGCACGCTCATCATCAGCTCCTTCTCCATGAGCCAGGGCCGCAGCTGGGCCTCGGCAGCCTGGAACGTGGCCAGCTGGGTCGCCGACTCCTCCAGCTTCTGCTGCCGCGCGGCCGTGGCCTGGCTGGCCCTCTCCCACCTGCAATCTGAAGCACCACCTCTGTTGGCCACGATCAAGCTCCTGGCCGGCCCACCCCTCCATCACCAAGGTTATTTTCCCCTCCCCATGGTCTTCCCAATGGGAAATCTCCTCTGTTTTCCAGTAAAACTAGCGTGGCTCTATTCGCTCTCCATCTAACAAGCCATTACCCAAATCTAGTGGCTACGTGGTCTGGAAGCTCCTAGGAAAAAACCTTGCAAGCAGGATTTCTGTGCTCTAGTCACTACTGCCACGAGCTGGTCTGACCTTGGGTGAGCCACCTCACATCCCTGGCCCGATAAATGAGGACACTCTCATGTGTGCCTGTCCTCACACAGCACACTCAGATCTCCTGGACGGAGAACTCCGCCAACACATTTCCGCTATTTCAAAGAAGAGAATCTCTGGGCTTCTTTTTGAACACATAGCCTTGTTTAGTCAACACTTAATTACCTAGGATAGCCTCACTAATGACTAGAATTTTATATCAAGCAGTGAAGCTTTTAATCAAAATAATCAACCTGTGCCGCTAACACATTTTCCCCCCTCCCTTTTTTTAAGAAGCAATTTAAGGAGGCAAGTCTTTAAAACCCACATCCATCACAGAGATTTCATCAATCACGACAGTGCTCATCTCAGGAACACCTTCCACACCAGACAGCTCAGAGATAGGTTTGCTATTTACTGAATTTTAATTAGAAGTGACTCTGCTCTGGCGTGACTTTGGGATCGCCCCATGCTCCTGAACCACGTCTAACGTGATGTTTGGAGACAGAAGCCTCATTAAGTGCTTCAGGCACTTACTCAGGTCTTCCTGCATCTTCTTCCAGTTCGCTGCTTCTGGAGAATCTGGATATTTCTCCAACAAGCCAGAAAGTGCTTCCTTTACCTTCTGGATCTTCCCAGAATTCTGTTCCAATTCAGCCAGAAATGCCTGGAAAAGAATGATTTGAACTTCCTCAGGCATAGGGCAAAAGAATCACTGAGTAGGAACGAAGCAGCAGCTACAAGCTGGAGCTGGAAATTTCTGTTCTTTGCTGTTTAATTAAATCAATTTGTTAGCAATATTGGGAGCTACCTTGGCTGCAAGGGCAGGGAAAGGCTGGGAATTGCTTTCCAGGAGAAGCTGGAGTGACCCAGCAGCAAGGGCTCCAAATAATCTCTTTTTCCCCTCAGCCTGACATCAACAGGCCTAAAAGCAAAGGGGAACTTCGGGTTGCTGCTCCACGGATCTGCCTGGAATTCCTGATCTGGGAATGCCCTTCTTTAACTCAGGGTAAACCCTTAGGGTGATTAATTCCATGCAATAAAGCACATCTCTGGGATCCTTTGGGAGATGCATGGCAGAGGGGTGGAACTGGACGATCCTGGAGGGCCATTTTGTGATCCCACGATCCCAGAACTTCGGGAAGAGAAGTCACCTTGTTGTGCTCAGCCTGGGCTCTCATCGTCTCCGTCTTGGTGGGCGAGGAGGAGGCGTCCAGCTCCGACAGCGTCCGCTCCTTCGACTCCAGCCACCTGAGCATGGAGCTGGCCTCCTCCTGCACCTCCTGCATGCTGTCCAGCATGGCCGAGAGCTGCTGCTGGCGCTCCCGCAGCGCCGCGCCCAGCGCCTGGTACCGCCGGCTCACGTCCGACACGTCGCACTGGATCTCCGTCAGATCTGCGCCCAAAAACCAGCCCGGGGTCAGCAGCACTGCCCACGCTCTCCACCTCAGACTATCTAACCTAGCCCCAGGCAGGCACAGAGGGAGGAGATGAGGAGCAAGAGGCCACGCTCCGTCCATCCGAGTGGCGTCGCGTCATCCTCACCTCTCCTGCCTCGGGGATCTTCCCCTTGTCCCCCCTATGCACACTGACAGTTTACAAACAAAGCAAATGCCTCCGTGAGCTTGATGCAAACTGAGCCTCCCCTTCACAAAGCCACTGCTAATGCAAGGTTAAGTAATTTGGCACCAAGATATAAAGCCATTTTTATGCACCTATTATCTCGTTGAACCGGCGAACTAACAGCAGATAACGGGCAATAATTAAAATTGCTCTTCAAACTGGAGGGTTGGATGCCGTTATAATCCCGCAGAACCAATAAATTTAATTGCAGGCCTTAAAATGATCTCCCATTTATCAGCTCCTAACACCACCTGACGAGGTGTCAGGGTGCTGTCACTCCCCAAGGCTGCCCCTCTCCGTCCTTCAGCCCGACCTCCACCCTCCATTGCCGCAGCTGAGAATTCCCAGCCCACTGCCAAGCTCGTTTCCCTTCTACCGGGATGCTGACGGTGTCACATTGAGGTTTGTGTTCCCAGGGAATGAAAAAGGGACGGGGGGACGGCCCGGCGGCACAGACAGCGAGCTCACCTTTGCACGTGTGGTACCCGTTCACGCTGCCTCCTGAGCCTCCGGGAGCAGGCAGAGCGGCACCTGGGCAGAGGGGACAGAGGCAAGGGACAAGAGGGACAAGACAGAAGTGTTAGGGGTGCAGACAGCAAGCAGTGGATGGCTGCTGCACGGCAGGGACCACCGAGCACCGACGCGGCGTCCCCACACCCACCTGCCCAGCACTGGGCATTAATTGGGTTTGGAGTCCCTTTATCTCTCCTCCTTCCTGCTCCCCTCACTTTCCTGGAGCTGGACCAAAAGAGCTGAAGCTTCTGGAGCTGGGCAGCTCTCCCAGCATCCCAACACCACCCAGAGAGCAGGGATGATGTGGTTCCTGCTTGGGCTGCAACGCTGGGGACCACGGGCCTCTCGCCACGCCTGGGAAGTTGCTACCCTGAGCATGATTTTGTGAATTATACCCAATAAAACTGCTGAATGCCTTCCCTGAAGGGATTAACTCCCCCATATCCTCCTTTTTTTATGGGATGAAACTATTCAAACCTGCCCTGTGGACACTCTCTCTTTGCCCAGAGATGCAGGATGCACCAGCGTCCCTTCTCTGAAGACCAGATGTCACAGCCAAAGGGAGATTCACATTTTCAGGTACATCTCTCTTTTCTAACCGCATATTTTAAAGCTTTTATGGACCTAAGGGGCTGCACCTTTGGTCACCCACAAGCCTCTCCTCACTTCTCCTGATGGTTTCCCAAAGAACTTCTCATGAACTTAATCCTAACAAACATATCCAGACCATAAATTCCCGTAAATTCCCATCAGCGATGAGAGTCCAGGGACTTGTTCTCACAAGCTGGAAGACATCTTTGAGCTGGTTTCCAAACGAACCAGACATAATCTCATTGCTTCACAGATGTGAAGCCAAAAGGGAGACCACTAAATCACATCTGACTATCGCAGCCCCAAATGTCATCCAGATATGAAACCCGAATGCTGGAGGTTGATTAAAACACTCCAGCCCTCAGGAGCCTGAAGGACATCATCAGGAGAGAGCAGGAGCCACCTCCAGGAGCTCCCAAGCTCTATTAGAGAGTGATATGTGATCCCCACAGCAAACACAGGGCAATTCAGAGCTTGTTAGGCTACAATAATTAAGCCAAGTTAGGCTGATATATTAATGCAATGAGCGGCAGCAACTCAACCACTGGGCTGAGCCCTGTGATACTCAGATCACCAGAGGCCCTCTGAATTTGGTTAAAAGGGGGAAATAACCCCATTTTTGCTTGAGGCAGGCTCGGAGAAGACGCAGTGGTGACAGCAGAGGCGTCCTCAGGAGAGTCAGCCACAACTCACCTGCCTTGGGCGGGGTGTCGGGGGCCGTAATCTCCACAATCAGGTTCTCCAGAAGGGTCCCTCTGCGGCCGATCTCCTCCACCTGGGCCCCCTTCCCCTTCCATTCCTCCAGGAGATCCTGCTCAAAAGCAAAGGTTGGGACTGGAGGTCACACCTGCCCGGCCACAGTCCGTCCTCCCTCGCCTGCCACCTCCGCGGTGACACGGGGACACCGGGACACAGCGCCCAGGGAACCGGCTCACGGCTGCACCGGGGAAGTGGGTGGGAAACTTCTATTTTTGCCAGGGGGGAATCAAACAGTGAAAAGCTCTTCCCAACGAATGGGTCTGTTGAAGGAAACCTTCTCCCTCCCACCATTCCGGGGACATCCCTCCTCCCCCTCCCTGCGGAGCCCAGCCCGGCTGAGCCCGATCCCGCGGCATTCCGGGCGCTGTGGGGTGCGAGGGCTGCGGGTGACTCAGCAGAGCTGCTCTGCCTCTGAGTCAAACCCTCGGCACATCCCGATTTATCACATCCCAGTGCTGGAGCCGAGCGAGCGGGGGCTCGGGTGACAGGAGGCCACCTTCCACATCTACCACGGGAAACACTTGGGAAAAATCGAGTGTGCTCGGGCCTTCCACTCCCAAATCCCGCCCAGAGCAGGCAGAGGGAGTGACAGGAAAGCAGGCAGTGCCCAAGAAAACCCTCACACTGCTCTTTTCTCTGCAAGCCACTGGATGCACACCGAGGATTCCTGAGACCGTAAACCACCTCCCAGGCCTCTGCTTCCTGGGATTTGTTTCACGTTCCAGCATTTCAACCTTTTCCCAGCCTGCCTGCAGCTCCCTCGGCCCACCTGGATGTGCTGCCTGCGCTGCTGCAGCTCCTGGGTGCCCAGGGAGGTCTCGGCAGGTGGAACTTTGCCTTCGCTCTCCTTCAGCCACTTCCTCACGGCGCCAACCAGATTCCGAAACTCATCCAGTTGCTCCTGGCAGGAGGACGCATCCTTTTCTCTGGGAGTGAAAAGGTTTTGGAGAATCAGAGCTCGTGCTCTGCCTCGCAATTACCCCCTCCTGAATGTAGCACGGTTGTGTCTCTAGGAGCCCTTTTTTTAATTATTGTTATTATTAGATGTTGCCTGGGAACGGCACAAAACGGGGTGCACCCAGTGCCAGCCCCTCACTGATGCTGAACCCCTCAAATCGTGGCTGGTGGCATTTTTTGGGCACCCCAGTGGTGGCCAACAGCCATGGGACCACCACTGCCAACCCGCCCAGGCTCTTTGTCCTGGGAAAAGTGACGCTTTTGGGAAGAGAGGGCTCATTCATGCCCTGTCCCCCCAGGCAGCTGCATCCCGGGGGAGCCCAGGCTGTGCTGCCCCTCCTCCCTGGCCTCAGCTCCATCCATTCAGCACATCCTGGAGGAACAAGGCAGCCCCTGGATGGGAGTCACGGGCCCCTCTGGCTCATCCTTGCCAGCCCCAGCTGCGAGCAGCCTGCACAGTGCTGAATTACTGGGGATTACCGTGAGTTTCATCTGCTTTTCCCCAGCACCTTCCCTGCATTCCGCAGGGACGTCGGAGATACAGCCAGAGAGGTGTGACTCCCAGGGATGCTGTTGCTCTGACCCTGCTCAAGCTCCCTTTTATCCGCATTTCAGGGGACTCCAGGAACAGGCTGCTCTGCTGTCACCTCGCTCCCGCTCCTCCCCAGCACCCAGCAGGATGCTCTGGGATGGAGCTGTGGCAGCCCACACGCCGGGAGCTGGGAAACGCGAACGCCGGCTCCCGCTGCAGCACCAGGAATTTTTCACAACGCCCCCAGCCAAGGCTTTTTTTAAAGCGTCAGCTGGAGCAGAGCTGCCTCAGGATCCTGGCGTGGGAGGAGGGCGGCAGGAAGAGCTGGCTGATGCCCCCCCTCCTGGAAAGGAGATCTCCACAAGGTCTTGCTCGGACCACGAAGCCACCCCCAAGTTCCTCTCCCTGGGACTCACCTGTCTTTTGCCACCTTCTGTAGCTGCAGGAAATCTTTCTTCAGGCTCTGCAGCTTCTCCTGCTGCTGGAAGGTGCTGAGGGCGAAGCCACAGGAGCTCAGCTCCTCAGCCAGGTGCTCCAGGGTGGCCAGATCCTCCTGGTGCTGCCTCATCTCCGAATTCAGCTCCTGCCAAGGGCAAAGGGCGATGCTGACCATGTTCCCCACAGCAGAGGGGATGAACTGGGCAGTCCCACATCCTGGTGAGCTGGAGAGACCCTCTGTGGGCAGTGCCACGTGTGGCACCAGGGCCAAATGTTGGGCACAGCTCACTCCCACCTCCTCCTCCAGCTCCAGCTCAGCAAATACTTCAAGCAGCTGCAGAGGCAAATCCCACTTTCCCCAGTGCTGGTGACTGGGATGGGATGGAATGGGATGGGATGAGGGACCCTAGACCAAGCCAAATCAACCCCTCCCACAGCACAAGCGTCTGGTTTCATGTCATCTTCGAGCATTTCCCAGGCTGTGGATGAACCACCCCCTGCAGCAGAACACTTGTGGGAAGCCAGAGGGAGGAATCCTGCACAGCCACCAAGGCCCACAGCATCCCTGCAAGTGCCCAAGGCAACCCTGAGCAACCTGGTCCAGTGGAAAGTGTCCCAGCTCCTGAGAGGGGGCTTGGAACGAGACAAGCTTTAAGGTCCCTTCCATGATTCTGTGGCTCTAAGACCTCCAAGGTCTCTGTCACATCCTGCACTGCCCTCACTGCCAGCACAAGGGTATTTTGCTGCATTAACCCCAGGGAGCCTTTAATTGGTAAAATCCTGCTACATTTGGACTGGGTCCACAGATCCCACCTGAAAACCAGCCTGGCTCCTGCAAAACGCCATCCCCTTCTCCCACAGCTGAGAACAGCCTGCTCCAGCTGGATCCTGCCAGCCTGGACCCTGCCTCAGACACGTGGTGCAGGTAGAACCTTCTTCCCCAGGGCCTCACCTGGATGTGCTGGGAGAAGCGAGCGATGTCCCTGTCCGGCTGATTCCCGGACGCCAACATCCGCGTCCTGCTCTCCGTGAACTGCTGCAGCTTCTCCGAGAGCTGCTCGTACTGCTCCACCTTGGGGAGGAGGCCCTTGAGGGCGTCCTCCCGCTCCTGCTGCTGCTGGCACAGCCTCCCAAAGTGCTCTGTCACCTGGGCCAGCTTGTCCTGCAGGGCAGAGGCCGTGGGGCTGTCGGCGGCCTCCATGAACCGTGTCACCATCTCCCGGGTGGCCTCCAGGCAGCTCTTCTGCCGCGCAATGTCCTGCTTCAGCTTCTGTGGGGAGCACATGAGGAGAGGGAGGGCTTTCTAAGGAAGGTTCTTGAGCAAAACTAACTGGGCTGCCCTTGGGAGCAGCAGCAGGTCCTTTGACACAACCAGAGTTGAGAAAAATAGTTTTATATCCCCGTTTTCCTTTCCTTTCCGACCTCCTCAACATGCTCTGCCTTTCCCTGCTGTCTGATATCTAAGCCCTATGTGTTAGCAAAGAAAAAAGGAGATTTTCAACAAGTTTGTGGCCCGGCACAGGCTGCCCAGAGATGCTGGAGCTGCCCCATCCCTGGATGTGTTCAAGGGCAGGTTGGATGGGGCTTGGAGCAACCTGGCACAGTGGAACCTCTCTGCCCATGAGAGAGTTTGGGACCAGATGATCCTTAAGGTCCCTTCCCACCCAAACCAGTCAGATTCTATGAAAATAGAAAGGTTCTGCTCATATTCCTTTTTAGGGGTTTTTTTGGTGCTTTCAGAACTAGTTAAACCCCAACAACCCCTGCACGGTGCAGGTGCTGCTCTGGTGTGTTTGGGGTGAGGGAGCCGGGCCCGGCCTTACCACACTCGTGGCAAGCGAGTCCTGGATGGAGGCAGAGGAGAGCACAGCTGGCTGGTCCTTCTCCAGGTTCTTCTCAATCTCAGCCACTGACTGGAGGAGGCTCTCCAGGCTCTCCTGGACGCTCTGGGACTGGGCGATGGATTTCTGCAGCAGGTCCGAGCGCTCGGACATCTGCTGGGAGAGGCTCTGGAAGCGGCTCACGATGGCATCTGCGAGGTGCAGAGCAGAGCAGACCCAGTGGCACAGAGCTCCAAGAGCTCAGAGAGCAGCGAGGGCCGCCTTTGGCTCCCCCAAAACTCTCAGTGGTGACAAATCCCTGTCCCCAAACTTGGCAGCGAGACAGGGGACACAACAGAAGCGGACACAGCCCACCCCACGTGCATCCCTGAGGATGCATTGCTGTGTGTTCACTCCCAAATTCTCCCAAAAGTGACCTATCTTTGCCTCCTCCCTATCTCATTCTCACTCTCCCCAACCCTCCCCAACACTAGCAGCTGCTTTGCTCTGTACCTGTTGTTTCCTGAATGTGGCCGTGGTCCGGAGCCGGCTCCCCTTGGATCTCCAGCAGGGACCGAGCTGCTTTCTGGAGCTTCTCCACTGGCACCTGGTGCTCAGCCAGGTCTCCCTGCAGTTGCTGTTTTCACACAAAACAAGCCAAAATCAGGGATGGGTCCCAGGCAGGATTCCCACACTCATGGAGCTCAGGGCTCCATTTATACCCTCTGAGAGCTCCTCTGCATTTCGTCACTAAATCATTAAGAAATGATGGAAAAATCTACCCCCACGTTGCAGGCAGAGCAGGATCAGAGGGTTTGGGCTGTCCCAGTGCTCAGTCACCCTCACAGGAAAGGAATGTCCCCCTCCATGTCCCTCTGGGGTGTCTGTGACCCTTGGTCCTTACTCTGAGCACCTCTCCCAGAGTTTGACCCCACCTGACCTGCAGCGCCAGAACCTGCCACGTCCGCAGGTGCATCTTTGCCCTCAACCAGCAAAAAAACCCCAGTGGGCCGAGTCTCCTCCTTGCTGCTGACTGCTCAGAGCAGCCAAATTCCCATCCGGGCTCCAGCACTTCCCTGGAGATCCCCCGAGGTCTCTGTACCTTGGTGCTGGCGAGCTGCTTCTGCAGCACGGCCAGATCCGAAGAAACCGTCTCCGAGAGCAGCTTCCCAAGGGCAGCTTCGCTCTCCTGCAGCCACGTCCTGAGAGACTCTGCCACCTCCTGGAACTGCTGGTAGTGATCCAGCAAGGTGTTCAGGTGGGAGCCCAGCTTGGAGCACTGCAAAGGAGCAACGAGACGTGACAGGGATGCACACAAGCCCTGAGCAACCCGTGGGAAAAGGCACAGAAATCAGCAAGAAAGAAAAAAACAATTAAAAAAAAAAATCAATCTTGCCACAGGCTAAATGAATTACCAGGGGTAACATGCAGACCAACAGCAAGACAAGGGTGTTGCCCAAGCCCCAAAGAAGACAATCCTTGTCCTACAATCTATAAATGTCCTGGAAGTCCAGGCAGGCAGCTGGGAGAAATATCCCTCCTGCCATCCCTGCACAGCAGGAAAAGAGCACCCAGGGTCCAATTCGCAGCCCTTCCCATACCTTGGAGTGCAACGTGGTGTATCTCTGCGTGGCATCCTCCAGCTTGCTCTTGACCACGCTCCTGGACATCAGCAGCTGGGATTCAGCGTCCGCAGCATCCCCATCCAGAAACTTCTGCCCCGACATGGTGACGAAGCGCAGGTCGCCCTTGTGGGAGATGACGTCCTCCGAGAAGCTCCCCTGGCGCAGGAGCAGCGCCCTGAGGGAGGCAGGGTCGCTGTCCCCCCTGTACATCCCCTCCAGGTCCTGCTCTGCCTGCCCCAGCCACGCCTCGAACTCGCCGTGATCCCGCAGGAACTTCTGGAGCTCATCCCGCAGGAGCTGCACCCGCTTCAGCCGCGCCTCCGACCGCGCCAGGGACGCCGGGTAGCGGTCCCTGAGCTCTGCCAGCTGCGCCTGCAGCCGCTCCCGCTCCTCCCCGGCCAGGCTGTGGCCGTGCTTGTCCAGGAAAGCCTGCGCTGACTGCGTGGCCAGGATGACGTCCTGCTGCTGGGACAGCAGCTCCTGGTGCTGGGCCTGCAAGATCCAGGGAGCAAAGGTGAGGCTCGGGACTGAGGGTCTCTGCCCGCCATGTGCGTGACCGAGCCTCCGCATCCCCCAGCAGCTGTGGCTGTCCCACCCCTGGGAGTGTTCAAGGCCAGATTGGAGCAACTTGGTCTAGTGGAAGGTGTCCCTGCCCATGGCAGGGGGTGGAAGGAGATGATCTTTAAGGTCCTTTCCAACCCAAACCTTTTCACGATCCCGTGACAAAGCACCAGCAAGGTGGGGAAGACTGGGAACATCCCAGGCTGGGCTATAGGAGCTGTGCCTGCAGCAGAGTGAGCCCTTCTCTGGCCACCACTGGACCCTGATTACACCTTGCCATGGCACACACACCCACCACACATTCTGCATCTCCTGCAGGAAGCTGGGCAGGGACTTCCCGAGCTTCCCTTATGGAGAACCACGTTTCAGAAGCCAGACCCATCTAACACCAGGGTCAGGGCGTGGGGCAGAGGGCTTTGGGTGGGACGAGGTGTCAGTGCTGACCTTCAGCCTCTCGTACTGCTCGTCCAGGCTCTCGGCAGCACTGTCTGCTCCCACAGCGTGGCCATCAGGGACATCCCCAGTGCTTTTTCCTGCTTGTGTTCCTGTCCCTTGATTGACAGGGTGTGGTCTGTACTCCGGGAGCCCTCCCTTCTGCTCCAGCGATGCCACCCAGTTCAAAAGGGAATCAATCTTATTGCTGTTCTCCTCCAGCTCTTTGGCAGCTTTCACCTGAAAGCACAAAGGCTCCAGATAAGAATGATCAAGTTTTTGCATGTTCAGCAAACTGCTGCACGGGGGAGGGAGACAAAAATCAGCAGAAGAAAAAGAAAACCGAGGAGTTTCCCAGCCTCAGCAAATGCCTGAGACACTCCCAGACCCCTTGTGGCTCTCTGGAAGGTGCAAAGAAGCTGTGAAAAAACTCAGCTGTCACTGCTACATTGAATTTCTCATCCTGACACAACCCAGGGTCCCCCACCCCAAAAAAGGCTGCTGGAGTGAGCATCACCTTCAGCCAGGGATGTGATTGACAATCCTCATCCATTAAGGGTCACCCCAAAGGCAGAACAAGAGACCTTTTCCTCCCCCATTCCCTCCACAACCAGCTCATCCCTGGCTGCAGCTCCCAAGGCGTTTCATGACAGAAATATCTGGGGGACACCTGGCCCAGGGAACACCCAGGAAGGAACCACCAATTGCTCTGTGCTGCATCACCCAGACAGCTGCCAGGACCTCACTGTCCCCCTCAAGCAGAGCCTGGAGGCCATGGCTCTCGGCACGTTACCTTCTCAGTCTCCTGCTGCACTGCAGCACTCACAGCACTCTCCAGCTCCTTCTGGGCCACCTCGGTCCTCTCCTGCAGGGACCGGTACTGCTCCTTGGCACGCTGCAGGTCCTCCTGCAGTGCTGCCAGCTCCCCGGGCTCCAGCTTGGCCTTGTTCTCCTCCAAAAACTGCTCCGTGCTCTTCAGGACGCCGGCGAAGGAGGCGGCTCTGCTGTGCATGCTCCTCTGCAGCTCCTGGGCGGACGAGGCCGTGAGGCTCCGGGCGCTCCCGAGGCGAAACCCCTCCACCTCTGCCCCCAGGTTTTAAATCTCACTGACCTTAACATCGCTTTGCCTCTGCTGCAAGGCAGGCAGGTCCCCTTCTGCTCTCTGCTGCTCTGCCAGCGTGTCCTCTGCCTGGCCCAGCCAGCGGCTCAGCTCGGCCAGGCTCTGTGCCCGGGCTGCCTGTTGCTCCTGCAGCGTCTGCGGGCACAGGAAAGGGGACAGGGGACAGTCAGTACCGGCCCTGCACCCCCGCTCACGCTGCTGAAAGGCAAGGTGAGGTTACAGCTGAAGGTGAGGATGCAGCACAGAAAACTTTGTGGCTCTCCAGGTGCTCCCCGTCTGGCGGCAGGTGCCATGTCCCTGCCGAGCTGGTGGCACCTTTGTCACCGTTCGAGGTTTCTCTCTGAGGAGCCCGTCGAGCTCCAAGGTGGAGCTGCACTGCTCTCCCGGGAAAACTCAGCCACGAGTTTCTGTGCCTTTTCCATTCCACCTTAGAAACATTAAAACAGCGGCAGAAACTCACTGAATGAGAGGCAACAACAACCCGGGTCAGGCAGCGCCACTGTGGAGCCCCAGACAACCCAAAACAGGGGGTTTTTAACCATCTTGGGGTTGGAAAGGGAGCCCTGGAGAGGGAAAGTGTTTCTGTAGCTGAGCCAGCTCCTCTTTTTGCTGCCAGAGCACAACACAGAAGCGCCTGTTTGAGCAATTGAGCATGATGTGACCTGAGAGTCCCTGTGACACCCCTGTCCCCCTCTGCCAGGGGGGATAAAAGGTTTTTGAGTTTTTCGCTGGGCATTTCAGCAAGGTGATGTACAAACTTGTGCAAAACACTGTGCCTGTTTCTCCCAGTCATAAGATAAAACAACAGAAGCAAATTGAAAGAGCCTTCTTAAGAGCTCTTCAGCTGCAAAGCGATTCTTCCTGGGTTAGGATGGGCGCACACTCAATCTGAAAAGGCAAAGCAAACTGGTTAATACACACACACTCCAGAGAGGACAGGCAAGAGTTACAGAGAGCAATTGTTAATAAAAAACCACATTAATCCTGTCTTGGATGAGAGGATCCATGCAGTGGTGGGTGCTGCAGCAGCGCAGCAGAGACCTGAGGACTTGTTTTTGTCCTTGCCAGCTGTTTCCCTGAGACAGCAGTGCCTGAGGCGTGCAGTGGAAACAGGACATTAAAACTCTTGGGTGTCTGTGGCGGCCCCTCTGCACAGGGATTTCTGGGGGGATT
Organism: Callaeas wilsoni; assembly: GCA_013398955.1. Taxonomy (NCBI): domain Eukaryota; kingdom Metazoa; phylum Chordata; class Aves; order Passeriformes; family Callaeidae; genus Callaeas; species Callaeas wilsoni. The sequence continues at coordinate 27,039 of VWPU01007298.1, forward strand.
ACAGGGCTTTATTCCACCCATCCCCAAACAATTCCATATCCAGCAGGGGACTGCTACCCAGGCCAAGGCAGGGCTCTATTCTGGGAGCAAAGCAACCTTCCGCCTGGGAGGAAGAAGAAAGACTTTTAGAGGAAGCTCATGATGTGCAGTGAGAACTCCTGAGCTGTGCGTGGCATGCACGGGAATTCCCAAATTCGAGGTGCCTCAGCTCCTGTTCCTGTGGCTGGGAAGCGCTTCAGCGAGCAAAGGGCAGCCAGGAGGAGACGTCTCACAACCTTCACCTGCTCCGTCTGCTCCACTTGCTGGAGGCAGACCTGCAGCACCTCCACCCGCGCTGTCACACGCTCTGACAGGTCCCTGAAGGCTTTCTGCAGCTCATTGAGCAGCCTCAGCAGCTGCCTGCTCTGCTGGGGGGTTAAATCCTGGGCGTGCTCCGAGATGAGGAACTGGATTTCGAAGGCAGTGGCGTCCAGCTCAGCCTTGGTGTCAGCGAGGGGCTCCTTCAGCTCCTGAACGGGAGAGAAAAGGTAAAACAGGTAAAACGACCCTGCAGCCAGGGCTGTGCTGCTCTGCTCCTCACCTGCAGGGGCCACGGGAAATATAATGCAGAAACACCAAACTATCCCAAAATAACACCCGGCATGGAGGTGAGAGCGTCTCAACCGCAGCAATTTTCCAACTTTCCTCTGCACCAAGTGCTGGAGGCACCTCACAAGGTGTTTCTTGGATGTGTGTAGGGCTGCCCTTGGGTCTGAAGATGACCCAGATCTGGCCACGATGACTCCATGAGCCACCACCAGCTCTCAAAGCCTTCAATCCCCCGATTTCCATGCCAAGATGCTACCACCAAACTTGGAAATGATCTTTAAAGCTGTTGCTAGAAGATAGATAAGCGTGCAAGGGATGCTGGGCTCCTCGTACAGGTGACGGGGACCAGGGCAGGTGTGATGGAGCAGCCTCCCAGAAGATGCAGCTCTCTCAGCCTGACAGGAATCCCCCCAGGCCGCTCAGCCACCACCACACACCAGCACTGCAGCACGTTCGAACAACCCAGACAGGGTGTGCATTATGGACTCTGGAGAACACCCAGCCCGGTGGCTCCTACTGCAGCACAAGCTAAGGGCAAACCCTCGGTAGGCTCCGGGAGAGAAGCAGGATTAAAACCTTCTCCTCTGTGCAGAGGGCAGCGAGTTCATCAGCCTGGAGGATTAGGGGCATTGCCATGGTTACCTTGTAGTGCTGCAGGCAGCGACTCAAGCTGCTGGCATCGGCGGCCTGCTGGAAATCGCTGTCATCCAGCGACCCCGTGGTGCCAGAGACCCAGCTCAGCAGCTCCTGGAGCTTGCCCTGAAGAGTCTCATGATGGGCCAGGATTTTAGCCTTAAAACCAGAAATTCATCGTTTAAAGGAGGAGTTTTGGGAAGCCTGTGGGGCAATAGTGGGGGTGGTTGCCAGCTCTACCTTTTCAGCTTCTGCCGCCCCACGAAGGTTCTGCAGCCGGGACTGCAGGATTTCATCTGCAGAGCTCAGAGACTTCTGGAGGTTCTTGGCATCCTTCTCCAAAGCCTTCAGCAACTGCTCAGGGACTTCTTCAGGGGGGTTGGCCACAATCCTCTGCACAGCATCCAGCTCCTGATTCACGGGGAAGCTCAGCTCCTGCAGCTCAGTGCCCAGGGCCTGAGGCAAGACAGCATCGTTATGGCTAGGACAGGGTGACTTCACCTCCCTGCTGCCAAAACCCAGCAGGGGTTTTGGAGAGGCAGCTCCAAACACTGAGCCTAAAAAGATTCATCACCACCCTCCAGCCCTGCTCGGCTGCCAGCGCTCGCCTGCCTTTCTCCAGGCTGTAAAATTCCTGTCAGCCAAGCTCAGGCTGTTGTCTGGGCAGGGAGGAGAAGGTGGATGGGTCAGAAGCAGGGATGAGGTTTGATATAAAAGCCTGTTAAACCTGAGACCAATCTCCCAGAAGCAGGGAGGGGTGCAAGGGCTGTGCAGGAAGCTGGGGAGAGGGGGGAAAGCTCTGCCTAACACCAACCAAGCCTGGCCCGGCCTCACTCACCTCTGCTTGCTGCCTCAGGTCGTGCAGGGCTGCCAAATTCTGCTCCGCCGGCTGCACCCGTTTGATTCTCATCTCGATATCTCGGAGCATGGAGAGGTAAGATATCAGCCTTTGGTCGTGCTCCAGACACATCTTCTTGCTGAACTTGATCTACAGAATCAGACAGGAAATCAAAGCCTCAAGCTTAGGCAGAAAAGGAGACAAAGTGTTATATAAAATTCTTTTTTTTTTTTTCCAAGGAGAAATTTGTTAATAACATTCCTGCTCACGGACTTGCCACTCGCCAGCCTTATCTACAAGATTTACTACAGGAAAAATAAAACTCACGGTTCTTTTTCCAACACAAGCTTATAAATGGCAAGAGATCTCTTGGTGTTGCAGCAAAAGTGCCAAAAAAAGAGTTCTACTTGTTAGTCATTTAACAGTAATGCTCCAGCAAAAGGAGCCACATCTAAACCCTGAGTGTTTCCAGTTGTACATCACCGGCTCCTTTGCCAAATCCACTGCAGTTGATGCTGCAACATCCACCCCTCATGCTCCAGCTGCCCTCTGTGCCGAGGATCTCGGACAGATTTAGCACCAAACATCCACAAACAGCTCACAAAAGTTGCCAAAACAGCAAAAATATTGGCTTACCTGGGCTGGTCTCATGGACTCCCTCGAGGTTTCCAGCAGCTCCCCCTCCACGATCACGGGTAACAGCAAACCCCGATCGCCCGCACCCGGCTGCTTGGTCCTCTCCTGGGGGCTTTCTCCTTGGGATTTTGGGGGAGCAGGGGCACCTCCTTGGTCTGCTCTGAGCTCAGCTGCTTGCTCGTGCTGTTTCTCCTCTCCAAGCTCCAGGACTGCGGAGGTTTCCTGAACTTCTGTGGGTTCCTCTCTGATAATTAAGTCACGGGGCCATTCCCGTGCCACGGTGGCTGTGCTGGACCCATCCCAGGTGGTTTCCACCCTGGTGTCTTCCTGAGCCGTCCTCTCCTCCAGCCTCGGTGCCACCAAGGAACCGTGACCATTCTTGATCCCACCTTTCAGCACCTCTGGAGCTTCCTCTTGCTGGCGGGGCGCAGGGAACACCTGACCCTGTCCGGGGGTTTCTGTATCTTTCTCAGGAACTGTTTTCTTTCCTTTTCCATCCCTGTGCTTGGCTGCATCTCGTGCCAACCCAGCAGCAGTCTCGATGCTGGATTCATGTTTTGGCTCTGGCACCCTGGAGACAAAGTGCTCCTCCTCGCCCTTCTTGCTTGGAATTTCATGGGAAACCAGAGAAGGAAAGGGCTGCTTGTCTGCAGAAGGTTTCTCTGGCTGAGCGCTGTCTCCTGGAATTCTGCCCTGCTTCGCCTTCTTTTTCTTGCTTTTCTGTTTTTGGGTAGGTTTTAGCTCAGTTTCACTTGTTTTTTCCTGATCAATGGGACCTTCTGTGTGAGAGATCTCTCTTTCTGTGTGCTTGACAGCTTTTCTCCCTGCAGGCTCATCTCCCGCAGGCTCCACGGGAACACCAACCTCAGGGGGTTCTCCAGACTCTGCAGGACCCATCCCTCCCTTCCCTGGGCCCACACTGACAGCTTCCCTCGGGGCTGCTGGTGTCACCTGGACCACGCTGGTCACTCTCTCTGCTTGCCCAGAAGTCAGCACTGCACCTTCTCCACCTGCCACAACTCCCTCTGCACTTACAAACTCTCTCCTCATCATCCTCCTCTCCTCATCCTCCTCCTCCCTGTGAAGCACCTCCATGGCCAAGAACAATTGCTCTTTCTCCAAGCCCAATCTCTCTGTTTTCTCTGTCCCTCCATCCCCTTCTCTCGATTCCTTCCCCCAGGCTGCTCTCGCTTGGGAGCTGCCTTTTGGGATCCCTTTTTCCACAGCCCTTGCCTCCACTGTCTCTTCAGGGAGAGACGCTGTCCCCAACGCCGAGGGGTGCTCTGCAGTCACCTCGGCCTTTGCCCGGGGATGATGAAGATGATGATGTTCATCTTGGGGATGGACACCATCCTCTGAAGCTTCCTGGGGTTTTAATTTCCTTTCTGGCCATGCTTTGAGGGATTTCTCAGTGGCAGCAGCTGCACCCTGAGCTGTGTCATGGATCACAGCTTCAGGCTGAGCTTTGGGCTCAGCACCATCAGACCTCCTGGCAGATCCGGTAGGGACGATGACACCTTTTTCTTTTGGAGATATTTTTTCTACTTTTTCCTGTGAAAGTTGCATTTTTTCTACTTTGCAGACCTCAGAACCAACTTTGTCTTCGGATATTTTGACATCCTGAAGACCGGCAGCTAATTTTTGGCTGATCAGTCCTTTTCCAACAGCTTCCTTCACAGTCAGCCTTTTCCCACTGGGAGCATCAACAATTCCCCCAGCCCTGAGCTGGTTGGTGGCAATGACTTTGGCCATGGCCTCATCCAGCATCCCCCGTTCCACAGCTGCCCTCAGGGACAGCCTCTTGCTGACGGTGCCCTCCACCACCCCTCCACTGTCTGCCTGTGCCTGCAGCAGCCTCAGCGTGGGCAGGGGGTCCACCTTCCCCAGCCTCACCGCCTCAGCACACGTCAGCTTGGTCCCTGTCGCCTCATCCTTGATGGCCTGGAAGGGATGGACCTCAAGGTACCTCTGGCCGGATTCAATATCGATTTTACACTTCTTCAGGAACTCCGAGTAGGGAACGATCATGCAGGTCTCGGGGTCTACAATTCCCTCTCTCATTTCTGCAGACAACAGGACTTTCTCCACCACCTGCTGGGGCACCAAGCCCTCCTGCACCGCTTGACACAGCGCCAGTCTCTGGCCAGAAGCTGGATCAAGAATGCTTCCGCTCTCAGCCTGGATCTCCTGCACTTTCCTCTGGAATTCTGGGCTAACGAGCCCCAGTGACACTGCCTCGGGCAAGGGCAGCTTCTCCTTTGTAGCTGGATGGACAAAGTCCTGCAGGACCACACTTTCAGCTTTCCTGAGCTCCTTGCATAGATCTGGATCGATCAAACCATGTTTCATCGCGCTGTCCACCGAAAGCCTCATCCCAGACACGTGGTGGATGATTCCTCCATCAGCGACCTGCTTGGTCAAGAGCTGAAAAGCTTTTTCCTTCTCCAGAAGCCCTTTTTCAACAGACTCTGCCACGGTCAAAGGCTGTTTCGTTTCCGGATCCACAATTCCACTGGTCTCAGCCTGTAAATTAATGAGTTTTTGCCTGGTCACCTCATCAGTGCCTTTCCCCTTGGAAGCCTTCTCCAGCTTGACCAGCTCTGTCTGACTCGTTGGCTCTATGAGGCCCAGATTTGAAGCCAAAGTCACTGACACTTTTTTGCCACGTTTCAAGTCAACAATCCCCCCAGTAACCACCTGCCCTTCCAAGATCCTCATCGCTGTCTCCTTGTCCAGAAGGCCAACGGCAGCAGCGTCCTTGATGGAGTAGACAAAGTTATTGCCCGGGTCAAGGACACCGCTTATGGCTTTGTCGGACGCAAGGACCTTCTGGAGCAGCTTCTCATCCATCAGACCTTCTTCAATCACGTCCTCGGTGGTCAAGGGCTCACACACCTGAGAGTCAAAGAAGCCACTGAACATTTTCATCCTCTCCATGAGTTTCACGGCCGTGTGGCCGGACACCACCCCCGAGGCCACCGCCTTGTCCAGCAGCAGTGTCCTGCCTGTCTGCTCGTGGATGATGCCACCGCTTTGGAGCTGCGTTAGGAGCTTTTCCAAAGTGTCCTCTGCTTCCTGCTCCTCAGGGGCTGGCAGGGATGGCTCACCAACGCCCTCATCACCTAACGCTTCTTCCCGCTCTCCTTCTTCCACTTCCAACACACCTTCCATGTCCTCACTTTGCCTCTCTGCTGGCACTGCCTCTCCACTCGCAGGGAGCACAACCTCCTCTCCTCCCAGCACACCATTTTCAGCTGCTTCCTCCTTTAGCAAATAAACATCTCTAACATCTCCTGCCTCCAGCTCAGGTTCCCTCACACCCTGAGACCTCTCTGCCACGATTTTCAGTCTGTCTCTACTTTCTGGAACACCCATAGTTACGCAGATTTCACTTTTCACAACCACTGCCCCACTTTCCAATGCCCTCTTCTGATCTTCAGGACCTTCCACTCCATCTACTGCGGCAGGCTTGGACTCTTCTGCCTCAGTCATCATTTCCTCTGTTTCTCTGACTAACCCATTTTCAAGGTCACTGGGAGGTTCTGGCATCAGTAATATTCCCTGATGTTCGTCCTTGCTTGTAAAAGCGACCTGTTCCCTTCCAAATTCAGCACCAATTTCACTCCTGATGGTCTCCTGTTCAGTGGGAATCTGCTCCTGCTCTTCCATACGCAGGAAATCCTCTGCATTCTCCAAGAGGAGACTTTCAGGTCCCATCACCACCTCTCCATTCTCCAAAGCAGTTCTGGGTGGTTGGATCTTCTCGCTTTCACCTTTTGAAGGAGCAAATTGAAGCTCAAGCTGCTGCAAAGCCAAACCATTGCGAGGTTCACTTTCGAGAGCTGTGTCCGCCTCTGTCTCCTCAAAGCCTTCCAATGCCTGTGCACAGGATCCATTTTCTTGGCTTTGGATGAGAGCTTTAGTGAGATTGTTCAACTCTGCATCCACTAAGAGAACCTTCTGGCCATCGTGGATGTTGATGCAGCTGTGGCTCATCAAGTGGAACATCAGCCTGTCATCATCACTCCTCAGCAGAGGCTCCTCCTGGCTGGTGGGACTCCTTCCAGGGGAGCTCTGGCCGTGCCTGCTCCTGCCTGGAGAGCCAGCGAGCTGCAGGCTGGCCATGACATCAGGCATGACTGTTGACTGCAGCTTCATCACCACCTCTCTCTCCAGGACGCCCTGTTCCACTGCCTTTTGCCAGGACATCACCTCCGTGGTTTCCGGTATAAAAACCGCCTTAAGGAGCTGCCTCTTGCCGAGAATCTCGTGAATCAACTCTGTGGTGAGGATTCCCTGCTCCAAAGCACCTGCAACAGGGATGATCTCCCCCGTCTCTGGCCACAGGAGCCCCATGAAGGACCACAGGGACTCCAGGACCATCAGAGCAATCCTTGGAGCTACCAACCCCCTCCTTAGGGCTTCATCCACGGTCAGCCTCTCTCCCGTGACGGTGTCGATGATCCCACCCGTCCGGAGCTGCCGGATCAGAAGCGTGCAGGCCAAATCCTGGTCAATCAAACCGTGCCTCACGGCCTCGTCCACGGTCAGCCTGTGGCCTGTCCTGGGGTCAACGATGCCACCAGCGAAGAGGTGGGCTTCCAGCAACCTGATGGTCACCTGCCTGTCTATCAGCCCCTCCTGGACGGCGCGGAAGATGCCGACCTCCCTGCCTGACCTCAAGCTCACCATCCCACCTGCCAGCTGCTTGACTGGGAGCAGCCTCAGCCCAGTCTCTTGGTGGACGATGCACCGGTCCAGGAGCTCAGGCAGACTGATTTTCTCAGCAGTGTTGGGGTCAATCAAATCCTTGCCACCTTCCAGGTGAGACAGAAGCCTGGAGTGAAGCTGGGGGGGAAGGAGCCTTTCTTGCACCGCTGTCTCCATGCTGATTCTGCCCTGCTGGAATTTAAAGCCCCCAGTGGCGAGCTCAGCCTCAAGAATCTTTAGCCCAATGCTCTCACTGATCCTCCCCTCTTCTATGGCAGCGACGGCGGGGAGGAGCTGCCTCCCTTCACATCTGACTTCTTCCACCTGCTGGAGAGCATCCTTCAATTCCTGCAGCACCTGGAATGCCCTGAGATCGATGAGGTTTCTTGCCAGAGCTTTCTCCAAGGAGAGTTTCTCACTGGTCTCTGGGACAACTAAGTCAGAGGTGATCACCTGGGCCTCCAAGAGGACCAGGCCTGTGTCCTGATCTATAAGACCTCTCTGCATGGCACCAAAGACAGGGAATATTTCTACCGTGCCAAGATCGATCACTCCTGCCACAGCTTCGCTGCCCTGGAACAGAAAGAGAAGGAAAAATAATTAAATCAAAATCCAGCATTTCCAGCACTCATTGCATGAGTTTCGGGGAGGCCTAGTTTACAAAAACAAAAGAAAAACAAACTTAAAATCCCCAAACAGGCTAGAAAGTCCTAAAGTGTTTGAAATCTAGTCCATCACCAGGGCAGCACCAAGATGCTTCCAATATCCACCGACAGTAATGCAGCAAAGCAGCAAGCATCAAAACTCAGAATCATTCCTAATGCTCCACGGAAAAAGAAGGCAGGAGACCAACAAGCACAACAAAGCCCTTCAACAACTCCAAAAAGTAAAGACAACACAAATCCTGCTGTGCACTCATGGGGAAGAAAACCCCCCCCAAACTGCCCGCTTTGGGGTAAGGAGGAACCTCTCCCAGCGCAGCCTCCGCACTGATTCCTGCCATGCTGTAAATCCTGCACTTCCCGAGCAAATCCCAAGTGCCAGGACGGCTGGGGAACAGCGCAGAGCCCCGTGCCACGGAGCAGCTCCCAGCCGTGCATCAGGGCAGGAGCAGGACAGCTCCCCAGGCATGGCCACGGCCCCTGCTCTGCCCACTGCAGCTCCTCCGAGCTGTCCCTCAGACAGGGCCAGGGGAGAAATGGAACAACTTGGAGGTTCCAGCATGGGAACAGTGACAGACTTGGACCACACCGACTACTGTGGTGTTTTTGGAAGGGCTTTCCTTGCTGCTATCCCCACAGGGAAGGTAATAATTTAGGTGATAAAGAGTATCTTTGTTCAAAGGCTCTTTGGACGTTTGGGTTTCTCCCAGTGCCACTGGTTGGGTATAAGGTTGGCCCAAGCACTCCAAGATTTTTGTGGGGATGGCGAGGAGGGAACGAGGATTATGGAACGAATTCCTTTTGCATCTCAACACCCTGCTGTGGGGACAGGAGGAACCTTCTGGGACGACCTAAGCTCTCCACCACCATCGCCAGACCCTGACGTGCATACTCAGAGATGAACAAGCCGTGGAAGGACAGAGAAGAGGGAAAGGGGGGAAACAAAAGAGAAAGATAAAAAAGGAGATGGATGGGAGGGAGGGGAGTAAAAGGCTTTTACTTACCAACTCGCAGGGTGTGCCTTGAGCAGTTAAAGACAGAGCCTTATGGAGCAGTTCAGCCGTATCACACACAGTGTAAAGCTTGGGGTTAGCGTCCAGCATGCGACTGTTTTGTTTTGCAAAAAGAACCCCACACACAGGTCCGTCCTCTTTCCCTTTTGTGTGTTTTGTTTGTTTAAATCCCAGGGGGGTTAGTTAAACTTGTAAGCAAGGATGTCAGTTAATCTTAAAAACAGTTGACATGAAACACAAACCGTACAGGGACACATCATGCTCAATTTAGCGCGTTCTGCTTTGCATTTTTTGGTCTTTCGTAACTTCTTTCTGACAGTTGGATGTTTCCAGCAAGCAAATGTTAAAAAGTTCTTCATGCTCCCTCTACAGTGAAGCAACGGCTCCGCACCAGAGCCGCAGGGATGGTTTTGCAGACGGGGATTTAAGGTGAAGCCCCACTGCCATCTCTTGTTTTGCTGCCTGGGCTACATCGAGTGCGTGAGTGAAAACTGTTCCAGCCCCAAAGCAGCCTCGTGCTCTACCAAAACAGCTTGACAAGCCCTGCAGGAGGCTTTTGCTCTAAAATAATCTTCCTGATTTTAGGCAAGAAAAGGGAAAGGAAAAAAAAACATCCATTCCACAGGGAGGCTGCACCAAATCTGTGATGGCTTAACAAAATGACCTGTTCACCTTTCTGCTGCCAGCACAAGGGCTAAAGAGCTTGCAATAAAATCAATCATTTCCTACTCTGAAGCACCTGGAATGTGCTGTAAAGTCCAGTTTGGAGCAAAACACTACATATTTGGGTGAAAGCTGGAAAGGCAGATCTCAGAAAAAGCAGCTCTGCCACCCTCTCCCCATGAATGGCTTGAACAGGGCTTCACTCACGGACCAGAGAGCCAAAACTGCGTCTCACAGCCAGATGTGAGCAGGCTGTTGCTTCAGGGTACAGGGAGCCAGCAAGCAAACACACAAAAATATCCATTGACACATGAATATACACTTAGAGAACACGCACACGTAAATCTGTGAATGACAGCTCGTAACAGAGGCAATAAGGATGCGCTTCCAGCCCTCCCTACGAGGATGGGGCCTGGTGGATATGAACAGGGAAGGGGTCCTGAAGGTCTCCCAGCTCAGCTGAGGGGCTGGACAATGCAGTTGCCTTCCACAGGGAAGAGCTACTTGGTTCAGGCACTGCTGAGAAAAACCCTTGGCCAGACCCCGAGATCCCCGAGGCCACGGGAGCCCCACCTTCTGCATCCCCTGCCCGCAGGCAGCCCGGGGGATTGAGCCCTGAGAGGACATTCCTCAGAGGACACAGATTTCCTTAAGGGGACCATTTCCAGGGCAGAACTCCCCCTGCCACCCTGCTCACCAAGCATGAGCCCTTGCACGGAGGGCAGAGCTCCGATGGAAACCTAAGGACAACTCTCCCATTGACCTGGAAGGCAGCAGGAAAACAGCTCCTGCTTGGCCTCCAGGGACCACCAGCCTGGAAGCTTTGGGTGACCATGGATGGAAGAGAAGGGAGGGCGACCACGTGAGAGTAAGAGGCTGTGAGTGGCCAGTGGCCACGAGACACACAACAAAATGAATGCTTTTCCATGCCCTGAGGAGTGAACCGTGTCGGTGCAGCCACGGGGCTGAGCAGGCAGCAGTACCTTGTGCTCTGTCTCCTGAGCCAGCTGGCTCTGGAGCTGCTGGAGCTGCTCCGTGGAGTTGCTGCAGAGAGCCTGGTAGGTCTCCTTCAGAGCACCAATCTGAGCGGAAATCTGGTCCTTTTCTGCTTGGGAAAGCCTGCAAGGGGAAGGGGAAATCTCTCAGGATGCTGCCCAAACCAGCTCCACAGAATTACCATGTCCTTCTAGCGCAGGAAGAGGCCAGATCCATGAGTCCCCTCCTCTGCCTGCCCTACTCCTTGCCCAGCTCAGCTAAAACCTGCCAGGATAACTGAGCAAAGGCTGACCTCCATTGCTACAATCAAATCCTCAAACATACAGGGCTGCATCTCAACTAAAGAGGATTAATATTGTCCCACAGCACAAATGGGTTGCACATTTCACACATCTAATTGCAGACAATAAAGAAGACAACTGTCGTGTGCAGCTCATTGTTTTTAACTGCAGTCAGGCACTGGATCCCAGGGATCTGCCAGCTCTAAGGAATCTCATCTCCAGCCCCTGTTCTCTCCCTGGGTCACACTCACTTGTGGCTGTGTTTTGCCAGGAAGATTTGGGAAGTCTTGATGGCCTCAGAGACCTGCTCCTTCTTCGCGGTCAGCTCCTCATTCAGGGCCTGGCAAAAAAAAAACCAACAGAAGAAAGCAGCTTAATTCAGCTGTGAAAGAAGAGCAGAAGTTGAACCCCAGCGTCTGGTGTCACTCCAGCTTCACCTGCTGCTCCGAGATGGATTTCTCGATGTCTCCCAGCTCTCTGCTCCCAGCAGCAGCTGTCCTGCCCTGCACACTCTGCTTCAAGCCCAGGGCCCAGCCCAGGAGTTCCTTCACCTTGTCCACGTGCTCCTGCTTTTCCTCCTCCACCACTTTCTGCAAACAGAGGGGGAAGGAGGAAGACAACCACGTCAAAGGGGGTCTCCAAAGGGGGAGCAAGGCCCAGGATGTGCCCTCAGCAGCATCCTCAGGGACGGAGGGAATGCGAGGGCAGAGTCCAGGTCTGTCCCACGCCCTCACCTCCTCCTCCTCCAGCCGCCGCAGCGCGTCGCTGATGTACTTCACGTGCTGGGTGGTCAGCGTCACCAGGGCTGTGTAGCGAGTCCTCAAATCCATGAACTGCCAAGGGAGAGAGGGGAAAACGGGGGGAAAAGCGGGCGCGTTAGTCCTGCTGGTGAATCCGGAGTGCCAGCCTTCACAGTACATGACATGGAAGCAGCACCTCTCGCTTGGGAACCCCCCGAGGCACCTGGCAGACCCGGGATGGCACCAATGGAATGCAGCAAGTCTGCTGGGGAGGGTGGTGGCCACACAAGGCATGCTGCACGACACTGGAGCGAGGGGAGACTCCGGTCACGGACACTGGGGCGGATGCTCGACTCTTACAGAGGGCTACCGGGATCTTTAATATCCACACAGAGCAGACAGGACCTCGGATCCCTAAAAGGTTCTCATCCCAAAGATCCACACACAGCAACACTGCATGGTGCTCTGGTTATTTACCTCGCAAGGCTGAAGGGCTGAGCCGACCCCGCTGGATTTGACCCAGGGGTTCCCAGGGGTTCCCAGGAGTCTAGGTATGGCATACCTGGTGCTTAGGGCACTAAGCCATCCTCTCTGGCTATTGGAAAAAACAGCGAGGGTGGAAACTTTATTTATACAAGAGAGTTCAGCAGAAAGGAGCTCATTTCACAGAGGCTGCTGGGCGGTTTTGCTGGGCGTGGAAGAACCCCCCAAAATTTCTCCCTGCCGGGCTCAGGTGGGTTCCTACCTCCTGGGTGATGGCATCCGAGGAGGAGAGCATCCGCCGGCGCTTCATGGGGGACTTCTGCTGCGACTCCACGAAGGCCCTGTAGGTCATCAGCTGCAGCTCATAGTCCTGCAAAGGTGGGGAGGTGTGGAGCTTGTGAGACCTGCACACTCTGCCCTGGCTGCTCCTGCCCAGGTGCAGGGGGGGAACTGTACCTTGACAGCGGCTGAGTATTGCTGGGAGAATTTCTGACACTGGTCCAGCTTCGCTTGGTTCTTCTCAATTTCTGCAGCCAAAGCCTTCAAGGAAATTCAAAGCAAAAATGGTTGTCAGGACAGGCTGGCTGAGATGTGGCCCAGAGAAGCTGTGGATGCCCCAACCCTGGAAGTGTTCAAGGCCAGGTTGGATGGGGCTCAGAGCAACCAAGGATAGTGGAAGATGTCCCTGCCCGTGGCAGGAAGATGGAAACAAGATGATCTTGAAGATCCCTTCCAACCCAACCTTTCTGGGATTCTATGACAGCAGCCATGGCGGGGCGAGCGGAATTCTGGTTCGCATCCCTGCACTTTTGGGTAAAATCTTTACACTCTCCAACTTTTCACACAAGACCTCATTTGCACCTCGAGTCAAGCAGAGTTCCTCCACTTCCCAGACACCCAGCTCAGGCCTGCAGCCTCTTCCCTGCTGCTTTTCATATTTTCAAGCTCAGAGATGAAAAGAAGTGACACTGTCACTGCAGCAGCGAGACCTCACGAGGTCCGGCCTCACCGTTTGCTGGCTGAGCTGCTCCGACAGCACCCGGCTGTCCTCTGCCTGGCCAGGCTTCATCAGCTCCTGCTGGACTGTGATCTCCTCAATCCACTGGATCAGGGCGCTGTGGCACTGCCGGTAATCGCTCAGCACCTCCTGGATGCTCTCCAGCTCCGTGTGGCTGAGAGAAAACCACGACAGGTAAGAGGAAGGGTGAAAGGCCACCAGCGGGAATCCCAGCCGGAAAAACTTCACCACCACCAAGCCTGACCCAGGCTCTCAGCTGAAGCACGAGCGTAAATCTGGGAGAGGAGGCAGGAGGTTCCTCACCGGGTCTCGATCTGGGCGCAGACTCGCTGCCAGCGATCCCACAGCTGGCTCCCCTTCTCCTGGAAGCGCTCCAGGTCGATGCTGCGCTCCTGCCTCAGCCGGAACAGCTGCTCCCCCACCTCCTTCGCCTTCGCCATCTCCTCCTCCAGCGTGGAGAACACGGAGCCCTTGTCCTTCACTTCCCCGAGCCATTGCTGCACAAGGAGACAGCGCCGGGTCAGCGTCACCGAAGGCAGAAGGGACCAAGTCAGAGATGTCCTCCCACCCGGAGTGACAAAGCTGGGGAGGGGTTAATGGGTTTGTTTTCCCGCTCTCCTTAACCTGCAAAGAACTGGGAGGTTATAGGAGGTGTAGAATGAAGGGGACCATGCTCCCAGGTCAGATCGGTTCAGGCCCTGTCCTACAGCAGCAGACAGAGCACAAGCCACAGCACCTCCCCTACACTTAGAAAGCCATCAGGGGTATCATATAAGCAGCACAAAATCCTCTCAGCTGTATCAAGGCAAGAAAAATGTCCCACAGTCCAAATTCAGCAGAAAAAAGGGAAGGACCCCGCTTGACAAACCAGCAGCACCAACCTGCAATGCCGTCCTGTGAGCCTGAATGGCTCCCAGGTCAGCGGGAACAGCCTCCTCCTGGCTCAGCTTCACCTCGTACCCTTTGACCAGGGATTCTGCTCCTTGCGTGTTTCGGATAATGATATCAACCGTCTTCAACCTGGCAAATCAAACAGAGGCAGCACGATGACGTCCCAGATGTGGCAGAGGTCTGGGGGCTGCACCATGTGCTGCAGGGGGATGGACTCGGTTAGGTCCAGCACGAGGTGTGTCAGAGGGACAGCATTTGGGAATACTCAAAAGGGTATTTGGGAGCAGAGGCACATCCCAACTCACTTCTCCAGGTAGATGGAAGACAGCCCATGAGTCTGCTCCATCTTTTTCACCACCAAGTCCAGCTCTGAACGCAAGTGGGGCGTGCTGGGCCCCGCGGGTGCCTTGTCCAGGAAGCTGTAGCACCTCTCGGACACGAGCCGGAGTTCTGACTGCAGCTGCTGCAGATCCTCCTGCGTGCGCTGCAGAGGGAGGGAGACAACGTGAAAGGAGAGCCCAAACAGGCAGGGAAAAAAGCAGGATTGCCCTTGGCAAAGGAGCTGGTAGGAAACGAAGCAGGGAGCCCACCAGCTGAGGTTTCCTGTCGCCTTCTGCGCGGCGAGATTCCCTCAAACCCCACACCCTTTGCCCACACAGAGGAGCCACAGCCGTTTTCGGATCTGTGCCCCCCTCGTCCCTCCCGTGCCCCCCTCCCGGCAGCAGGCCTGACCTCCTGCTCTGCAATGCGGATGGTGTTCTCCTGGATCGTGTCCCCATCCGCTCGGGCGCTGCTCGGGGCCTGGATGCGGCTCACGAGCCTGTGCTCGCACTCCTCCAGCCGCAGGCGGATGTTCTGCAGCTCGGACAGGTACGTCCTGGCAACGGTCTCGTCCTTGTCCTCTGCGAGCCAGAGACACAGAACAGCAGCTCAAGCACCACTGGCCGACACCTGTCCCAAACAGGACCGGCCGAAAAGCCCCGGAGCCGGGCGCAGCATGGCGCCGACACCGGGATCTCTGCTCAGATGGAAAACATGTTAATTAAACCCTCTCATTCTGCAGATGAGTCCAGCCACAGGGAAGCTCGCCGGAATCCTCGGTCCTCGTGGGACTCACGGTGCCACAAGTGCCACCACCACCTGTATTTTCTCAAAGGCTAAATGCAGGAAGAACTCCTTGCTTGGAATGCATCCCCATTGCCAACACCACAAGGGGAAGAGGACTCAGCAGCTCAGCTGAAGCTGCAAAGCCAAGCCCTCTCTGCAGGAATAGCGCTGGACAGAGGCCGAACACTTGGATGGATGGATGGAGAATTAAGGAGAGCAGCTGCTCACACCATCAACCAGCTAGCTCAGGAAAAGAAGAACATGAATCCATCCCATAAATCCTTTGTTTATGAGTTCCCACAGCTCCTGGTTAAACCATCAGGCCCTTTGAAGCTCACCGTTCTCCATGGACTCCAGCAGCTGCCGGATGTGTTCCTTGGAAGACTCCACTTCCTCCTCCAGGCGCAGCCGGTCCGACACGGAGAAGAGCTCCGAGTCCCGGCTGTCCTGCAGGAAATCCTCGTAGTGGGCCTGGAGGCTCTTCAGGGCTTGCTGACACTCCCCTTGAGCCAAGGATCTGAGCTGCAAGTGGAAAAAGCGGCACATCCAAACATCAGGAACAGCTTCCTGCACACCAACTGAACCGCCTTCATTTGCCAAGGGAGTGTTTTCAGAGGAGGAAAGGTATCGGCCTCGTGTCTCCCTCCAGCTGTGCTCAGCCCCTAATGAAATGCTCAATCCACAATCTCTCAGCAGCAGCAAACTCCTGATTCTCTTTTTATTGGGAAAAGCTGCAATCCTTTTGCACAGCACCTCCAAGCTCGGGTTTTCCCACTGTTCCAGGTGTAAAGACCCTTGACTTCCCCAGTCTTGCACTCTTTGGTTTTCCCCCTCTCTTCTGCCACACAGAGAAGCCTCGAGAGCTGGCAGGGAAGCTCCTCCGTACCTTTTCCATGCTGAAGCTCTGCACCAGGGCTATGTCCTTCCGCAGGTAGTTCCAGGAGATGAGGCTCTTTGTGTTCATGTGGAGCTGGTGCCAGAGAGCCATCACTTTCTGGTACAGCTGTTCCACCCTGCAAGGGGAAGGAGCGGATCCATCAGCCCCGGATCTTCCCAGCAAACCCAGCCCTGACCCCGTTAATCCTCCAGCCATCACTGCCAGACAGCAGCCCATCAATCCAGCGATCCCAGTCTGGCAGCACGCAGGGAGTGATGCTCCTGCTGTTACGTACCAGAGATCCCTGGGGGATCCCTCCTCCCAAATTGTCATTTTTACATTTTGCAAGCTACTGCAGCAGTTGCTGCAATGGAGTTTGCGGCTGTAGAACCATGAGGGATTCCTTTCCTCCCCACAAACCACTCTCATTCCTCCGTCCCCACTCTTTTCCCATTCCCATCCCAAATCTGTCCCCTCCCATGCGACCACCCCATCTCTCTGTGACTGCCACCAAGTTACCTGTTGGCCATCTCGATGGCCTCTTTGTTGGGCGGGGGGATCAGGAAGCAGACGGAAGGCACCATGGCCTCGTTCCCTGTGGGGCTGATCACCTTCCACTTGGTCCTCTGGGAATTGTCCTCCAGGACGCACTCGTCGTTCCTGCAGATGGTGATCTGCGACAGCACCAACACCAGCAGCCCATCAGAAACCAGCAGCAGGGCTGTGCACGCCTGTCCCTGCTGCCAGCCCCTCTCCTGGGGGAGAGCCAGCTCCCAAAAATACACAGATGGATATGTTTTAATCCAGCAACAGCCTGGAACGGCGCCAAGCAGTGCCGGGAGAGGAAGGGACAAGGAAGTTAAAGGGAGTCGGCTGCCACCCACGTGCAGGTTTGGCTGAGGCTGATGAAGCCTGTCCTCCCTGGAAGGGGAAAGGACTCCAGCTCCTGCCCAGAATAAATCTGAGACATGGAAATCTGCTCCAGGAACAACATCCTTGCTGTTTCCCTCCCTCTGTCTTCCCACTCCGCTCCTGCTTTCCATTGACAGATTCTAGGGAGCTCATCCTAAGCCACCACGGGTGTCACTCCCCCTGCCTCGTCCCTGCCTGCCCTCTCCAAGTGCCACCACCACGCTCGCAGCCCTCACCTCGATCTGCCGATAGTCACAGACAGCCTTGATGGGGATCGTGCTCTTCACGGCGTGCTCCGGGTTCCTGGGCCGGAGCTGCACGATGCTTTTGGACCGTCCCACCAGGCTGGCGACGGAGCTCTTGGACTGGATGAGCTGCTCCTTCTCATCCTGGCAGGGAGAAGGAGGATGGCAAGGACGGTGAGGGGAGGCCTGTCCCAGGCATCTCGGCTCTCCCCCCGCCCCAATGCTGGCCTGCAAGGGCTGAGCAAACACGTCAGGAGGATCCTGCTGCCCTGGCAGGATGGGAAGAGGGCTCAGGAGATGGGATGGGAGGGAGGACGGACGTCACTGCTACTCCCACGGCCCTGCAAAGCCACATGCACACCTCTGGCTCTCTGGCTGGTAGGACAAGAGAAGGTTTTCTTTCAAAAGGGTAAAAAAAAGAGAGCACAACATCCACCAAAATAAAGTCCCAGGAGCTGTGAGGGCCCAAGAGCAGGACGATCTCCAGCCCAGGGCTGGGGAGGTTTAGTTGCCTGGAGGAGAGCCCAGGGAAGCATGCTCCCTTCTCTAAAGCAAAGGATGAAGGGGTGTTTAAACCAATGGCTGGAATGGGAGACGATGAATTATGCAGAAAAAACATCTCAGGAGAAGGGGCTCGGGGTGGAGTGACTGCACAGGCCTCTGGCTTTGGGGAGAAATCTGCCAGCTGGAGGAAACTGATTCCTACAAATCCCTGCTGGGTTTGGTGATGGGACCAACCCGGGGGGAATGGTGGCAAAGCTCCCCTGGAACAGCCTCCGGCACCGGTGGAGACGGGTGCAGATCACAGCACTGGCAGCTCGTGTGATTAGTGACAGCTCAGCCCGTCCTGGCTGTGGCAAAGGTTTCAAAAAAAGGATCCCAGAAAAGGTTCTCCCTCATGCTCGGTACTCTGGGGTTAGTTAGTGTGCTATGACAGTGGAGGAGAATTTAATGGTTTAAAAAAAAAAAAAAAAAAAAGAAAAGAAAAAGAAAAGAATAACAGCAGGGTTTGGCTACCTGTGCCTGTCCCAGGGAGCATGATTGGAAGAAATACAACTTTAACTTATTAGGTAAGAAAGAGTAATATAGCTGAGCTCAGGGCAGCTGCCCCAGTCCTGGGTTTGTGGCCAATCTCTGGCTGCCCAGAACAGCCTCTCCCACCCCGGACGGCACCTGCCAGACTCCCGAAGTTCCAGGGCTCCCAAACACAGACCCCAGGAGCCAGGCTGGCTGCTCCATGTCCTGGCAGCGCCAGAGACAGACCAGGACAACCCCCAGACTGTGAGGGAGAGGATGGGGGAGCCCCCAGGCCTCCAGGAGAGAAGACGGCGCTGATCCAGCCATCACACCCAGTGGTGGGGGAGCAGCGCCGTGCACTAAGGGCAAAGTGACCCCCTGGCTCCACACGCTCAGTGTCACCTCCTGCCCCTGCCACCACAGCTCAGCGCTTCAGCCACAGCCCAAATCCTCCCCTGCCCCTGGTGTCAAACACCAGCTGATGCTTTGCTCCTTGGGGGCTGTTTTCGGGTTGGTTTTTTTCAGGCCAAATGAGGCAAGAAGGTGACAGTGCCACGGCCAGGGCTCTGCTGTGCTGCAGCTGAGCCAGGCCACGTGTTCAGAGATCAGCCCCTGGCACAGCCAGGCTGCCCTGGCTCTCCCCCATGCAGCAGGATGGATTAACACGGGATTTGGGCTGGATAAAGAGCAGGCATTTCTCCACCAGCTCCAAAGCAGAACCAGGAGCATCCTAGAGGCCCTGCCTTTGTCAGCAGGATGGGCAAGGCTGAGGCAGAAGCAGCTCACCCGTCAGGCTGTGACCGTGCACAGCCAGCACAGGCTGCCTGCTCCTCACCCCGAGGACACAGAGAGGTCAGATGGTGCCTCTGAATGACAGCGAGCAGCTCCAGCTATGCCACAGCTGGGGCCACCACAGCCTGCAGCTCATGGCCACTCATTCAGCAGCTCCAAGGAAAAGGAAATCACTGCCCGAGGTGGAAAACAAACCACATCCCACCAAGCCGTGGGGATAAAGAGCCCAGTTCTCCCTGGGGAAGCAAGAGGTGCCCCAGGCAACGCTGCTGGACCAGAGCAGGGTGGTGGGGTGTCGGAGAACCCACCATGGAGTCCTGCAGCAGGTCCTCCAGCCGCGTCAGGCTCGTGTTGTGGTCGCAGGAATATTTCCTTTTGATGGAGTCCTGCAGGTTCCGCAGGTACGTCTCCGACTCCCGGGCGTCGCTGAAGAACTGCGGAGGCAAAAAGGGTCACAGGAAGCTGGACGAGTCCCCTGAGCAGCCTGAAGGCAGGCAAGGAGCACCCCAATGGCTCAGCCAGCAGCTCCTGAAGCTGTTCTGGCTTTAGGGCTGCAAGGGCAGGATCATCCCATGTGGAGGACCAGACCTACAGGGAAGCTGATCCCTTTTTCCCCTAGCAATGCCCGGGGTAACAGATATTGCAGAGAAAACCCAAATCCCTCCTTCCCTCTCCCCCAAGGAGAAGAGCAGCATAGGGAGCTCATACAGCTCATGGAGTGGGATTCAGTGGATGGGATTGAGGGAATTTGGTCCCAAATACCTGAAAATAGGCAGCATTCTCCTTCACGTGCTGCTCCACGCACAGGCAGAGCTGCTTGATCCACTGCCACTGGGTGTGCACGGCAGCGCTGTAGGCCTGCAGAGCACACAGAAAAGGGGCATTTACAGCCAGGAGGGGCATGGGAAGGACACAGGAGCTGGAGGGAGGGGCAGAAATGGGCAACATCTGCCTGCAGCCAGCAGGGTTTGGACACAGGAGATGGCAGACCCTGTCTCAGTGTCCCCATGTCCCACACACCCACGGTGCCAGAGGCAGGAATGGGTTTGCTTTCACCCTGTGGAAAAGGTTCCCACAGCCCTTTCCTTCATCACCACAGTGTCCCTGGAAGCCTGGATGACTCCAGGGCAGCCAAGGCCATTCCCTGTCTCACCTCACTGCGGGAAAGGCTCGTGCTCTGTGTGTTTGTGTCTCAGTTTGAGGTGGGGATTATTTGGGAACGGCCACTTCCCAAAGTAAAACAGCTCTAACCACTGCACGGATGTCCTGCCACCATAAAACCCTTCCTCAGGCGCTGTGGGGTGGGGCAGCAAGTCTCCCAGTTCCAGGTGAGGTGATTTGATCCTTGGGAACCCCACGGCTCCTCCAGGCTCCCGCTCACCTCTACGGTTTGCTTGGCCGGGTGGTTCTCCAGGGAGAGCAGCTCGGCTGTGTCCTGGAGGGAGCGGAAGATGTCCTGCTTCTCTTCCAGCTCTGCTGTCAGCTCCTGCAGGAGGGACACGGGCAAAGTCCAAATCTCAGCTCTGGGACCTCGCTCAGACCTCGTGTCCAACTAACACAGTGTGGAAGTTCTAAAGGAAACGCCAGCAGATCCCAGGAAATCCAGCAGGGCACCTCAGCCCCATTCCCAATGGGAATCTGCCTCCTGTGTGCCAAACGGGCACTGGAAACCTGCCAGGGACCTCTTCAGCTCCAGACAGTGTGATGGTGGAAAGATGGGAATTCATTCATACTGCTTTGAAGAGGAATCAATTTTCCTCTTTGGCTCAGACTTACCCCCTCACTCCCACTAGCTCAAGATGCCTTCAGCTCCAAAATAAAGCCAAAAACATGTCTTTTGATGTCTTTTTGATTGCAATTCAATTGAACACACACTTCCATTTCACTTTCTGCTCTGGGGAGAGCTTCCATGAGCTCTGCTCAGGAGCAACAAGCTCAGTGAGCTGGGAGGGAGCATCCAGCCTCAGGAATTCAGGTCTGTTGGGAGCTGAGGGCTCCACAGGAGATCAAAAGCAGCACGTGCCCCCCCAGCACTCACCGAGAAGTAGTTCTTCTTGGCTGCAATGTTGGGGTTGTTGTCACTCCAGTCGTAGGCCAGTTCCTCCTCCTCCTTCTCGTTCAGCCAGATCAGCTCGGCAGTGGCCCGGGACACGAATCCATGCAAGCTCTGCAGGTGCCTCAGCCTGAAGCTCGAGGTTTCCTGGACGCAAGGAATTATTGATTATTCCTCCTCCTTGCTCGGCAGGAGATGGGTTTCTTCCCCCCTCGCCGGCCTTGGAGCAGGGATGGACCCCAGGCTCCCCGGGCAGTGCTGGGAGCCCACTCACCATCAGTTTGCAGTACTGTGTCTCCAGCTTGCCCAGCGTCTCCGTGTAGCTCACGCGGAAATTCGGAGACATTTTACCCTGAAGGATGAGAAATGCTCCCGTGACCCATCAGGGCACAGCATCGCTCAGAACCCCACCCCCAAATCTTTCTGCACAGCTCTGCGTGAGGAAGGGCAGGTGGAGAGGATGGCTCAGGGCAGCACTGCATCAACTCAGAAGCTCCATCCTTAAAAATCACCTCTGTCCCAGGAACGTGACCCACGAGAGCCGATCCCAAAGCCCTCGGCCCCCACGTGGGGCCATGCCCGGTGCCCCCCGGCCCGTGCCACCGTACCTCATACATCCTGGCCTCCTTCACGCTGGAGCCCAGATCCTCCACGCTGGCGTGGATGTGCCTCTGGGTCTCCAGCTGGGATTCCACGCTCGGCAGGTCGGTGCCCCACTCCGCCCGCTCCAATCTCATCTGAAACCAAGAGGCTCAGGTCAGCACTGCTCAATGCGCCTCAAAAGGACACAAGGAATCCTCCCAGGTCACCCCAGAGGGAACAAACACCTCCCAGTCCTGGTAGAAGATCCCAAGCCAGTGCTCCAACACTGAATATTCCTGGGACAGCCTACACGAGCTTCCCACCCACGTAAGACCGAGTGACTGCACCAGCACAGATCTGCTTCCAGCTTTGAAAGGCTCCTCTGATCCCCACTGGCCAGCAGGACCACAAGAGAGAAAACCCAGCTCCAAACAGAAGCCTCAGATCTCCGAAAACTACAAACCATCAAAGCAACTATTCACAGATAAAGGCGGGAAAAGGCCCAGGGCAGCTTCCCACACCAGTCTGAGCAGCGGCAGGGGGTTTGGCCCAGCACTCACCTGCATCTCCTCCACCCAGGCCAGCAGCTCGTAGACGAAGCGGAGGCTGCCTTCATCTTCGGAGGAGGAGATGGCCACCAGCTCCGTCCTGGTCATCGGCTTCCGGAACCAGGAGGCCAAGGAGGTGTGGAGCCCCTTGGTCAGGGACTCGCCCTTCAAGTGCGTCGTGCTCAGCGTGGACGTGGGCACCAGCTCCAGGGTGGAGAAGTGGCCTTTCCTGTACAGGTTGGTGCACTCCAACCTCAGCGTCACCAGCTCGTCCTGCAGCCTCATGATCCTGGGGAAGCGGGCAAGGAGCGGATAAGGAGATGGACACGTGCTCTCCTTCCCCCCGAACAGAGCAGCCCCTGAGGAAGCTCCTCCATCGTCACCTGAACACCAGCTCCTCCAGCTGGTAGTAGTTCTCATCCCGCAGGATCTGCACGTCCACCTGGAGCTGGCGGATGAGCCCCTCGCACTCCTGCAGGTACACCACCACGTCGGACTCGTACTGCACCGGCTGGCCCGACTCCAGGTGAGCAGCGTCCTGAGGGGACACGGGACACTCAGGCCTGGGTCCCCTCGGCCCAGGAGGGGCAGGGAGGGCACCGCAGCAACCCAGCTTGGAGACTGGAAACACCTTTTGAGCCACAAGCTTAACTGGAGCAGAACACGAATCCATCCCCCCACACCACACCCAGGACAACCCCTACACTTCTAATTAAATCTTCCCTTAGATGAGATCACCATTTTTAGCTCTCAACCCTTTCAACCAACATCTCTTTCTCCCATAACAAAGGAAACCTCTTCAGAAACCTGCTCCCTACCCGGGGTCTGCCACTGAGTCCTTTCCGCCAGGCAAATAAAATAGATTTTGGGGGTTTTAAGCCTCATTATACAACAAAAATTATTCAACGAATTTCCCCAGAAGTGCTGTTCTCCTCCACACCAGCAGCTCTGCAGATGTCCAGCCTCACTTGCTGTATTCCAGAGAGCAAGACCACTCCCCATTCCCCTGTCCTCAAGGTGATCTGTGGATCACCAAATACTCACCAGCTCCCCTACAGCACCTCTGGGATAGGCTGAAGGGCAGAGGGGAAAGGGAAACTGTCCAGGGGAACCCACCACCCCAGGCAGAAGAGAGGGGAGGAGATGGGTACAAAAGCAGAGTAGAAAAACAAATAAATCAATAAAATCAGGAGGGAGAAACACCACCCCTCACTCACCGCCTGTAGCGTGTTCTTCGCCAGGGTGAGCTTTTCTTCACAGCTCAGAGCACCATTCTGGATTTTGTTAGCGATTTGTAGCAGCAATTCCAGCCTGGAATGACAGAGGGAGATGCGAGAGGGGTTTTGGGCGTCCCTGTGGCCAGAGGAAGGAGCAGGGGACGTCCCTGCCACGGGCACAGCACCGACCTCTCCACCGCCGGCCGCAGGAGCTTCTCGCGCTCCAGCATCTCAATGATGAGCTTGCCCCACTCCTCCTCCACATCGTTGGGGTGGTAGCCCTGGGGCAACTTGATGCGTCCAAATTCAATCCACACCTGGGGGAAACACCAGCAGATTGGCATTTCCCACCTCTCCCTGGAGCTGGCTGGGGATTACAGCGAGGGAAGTGCGGCTCTGCAGTGTGCTGCTCGCTGCCTGGTTTATCCCGAGGGTTATTCCCACCTCTCCATCCCAAAATAAACCTCAACTGAGCACAGTTTAGCCTTGCTAAAAAAGCACAGCATTCCCACCTACCAGCCTCTGGGCAGCCATGACGATCCTTACCTCTAGCAGTTTGTAGAGCTCCTCTATCTGTCCTTTTTCCTGCTCCTTCGCTGGGATTTCAGTTTCTTTGAAGTGTATGTACTGGTTATAAAGTGCCTGGGGTGAGAAAAGCTCATCAGGAACCACCCTGGGGAATGCCACCACCCATCCCTCGGCGCTGGGACACTGCGGATGGACCTGGTCCAGGACCCACCTTTAGCTCTACAGGGTTCTGGGGGAAGGATTTGTCTGACATGAGTATCGTGTGCTGCTTGATCCACGAGATGAGGGACTCCACACGAGTCTGGTATTCCAGCCACCTCGAATCCACCTCCTGCAGGGTGAGAGTGTCTTTGCAAGCGCTGCTGCTGGGGGGCAAATCTCCGTGGGGACAAGGGAGAGCCCAGAGGGAACTGAGGTGCCACGGCCAAGCTACGGGGTGGATCATGTGCCAGGGTCTCCCTGCTGTGATGCCATCCCAGGCACGGGGAGGAGGAGGAGGATCCTCCTTGGCAGCTGCTCTCTGGAAGCTCAGCTTCTTTCCTGCAGAGCCTGAGCAGCGCTGTGGCCTTACAGACACCCCAGCAGGTCCCAGGGCAGACACCATAAGGGGGACTCTCCTTCCTCTCCCTGAGCCTCTTCCCCCCTCAGCCCTCTTCCACAGGGAACAGACCCTTCCCAAACCTTTCCTACAACCCCCAGCTGCCTCCCAAACGGCCTTCCCAGCCTCCCAGCCCGCAGCAGTGCTTACGATGGCGCTGATCCCTTCTCCTCCCTCGGGGACTTTGGGAAAGGCATCGTAGATTGAAGACACGTAAGTTATCACGGATTTCTCGTCCGGAGAGGGGACATCCACGTCTGGCAAGAGGGAAGCAGAAAGGCAGTGAGGAAAGGGAAGAGAGGAAGAGAGGTTGGCACCTCCCTGCACTGGCCACACGCCCTGGCCACCCAC
The DNA here is from genome assembly GCA_013398955.1 of Callaeas wilsoni. Lineage (NCBI taxonomy): Eukaryota > Metazoa > Chordata > Aves > Passeriformes > Callaeidae > Callaeas > Callaeas wilsoni. The sequence continues at coordinate 52,018 of VWPU01007298.1, forward strand.
CTTCGGCATCCAGCAGCCGCGTGACCCCCAGGCGCTCGGCGATCTCGAAGGCCTGCTCCAGGTTCTCCCGGTTACTCTGGATCTGCACCCTCTCCATGTCCACCAGATCCGGCCTGCAAGACACGCCCCAGAGTCACAACCAGCACCAGGTGGCCAGGGCAGAGCATCCTGGATGGGCATCGCTGCCACGGGTGGCTCCGAGGGTTGGTCTGAGCCCCTGTGCCAGGCTTTCCGAGGGGACCTGGGCTGCAGGACCTCCCTGGCTCAGCCCGTTTGGGAAGAGGGTTCAGGCTGCAAAGGAAAACCTCTCGGTCCCAGCTGGGCAAGAAGGAACCACGAGAGGTTTAGCTGCTGCCTGGGAGACCTCTGAGATACTTGGATAAAAACATGGATGGAAGTGCTGCTGTTCATGGAGAGCAAAAGGGCAGCACTGACACGTAACAACTCAAGAGTTTAAAAGCTTTTCTTTTCTGCCTCTCTCCCCAACCTCATTAAGATGGTTTTTTCCTGCAATCTGATGTATTTTTTGCTCATTCCAAGCACCCCTGCTCCCCCACCAGCTACCTGGCAGAAGAGATAATTCCCAGTAAAAAAGACATTGCTCCCTGCAATTCTCACTCACATCTCCAAGCACTCCAGCCCATCACTGACCACAGCAGTGGGCAGGGACCCCCAGGAGATCCTCATCCCGCTTCCCACCCTCATGACACTCCCCACTGCTCCTTTCTGCCTACCTGTATCTGTGGATGAGGGCGTTGAACATCTTCCCATCGCTCCAGCAGGAGGAGAAGTTGGTGCACTTCACCCCGATGTAACCTGCTGTCACCTTCTGCGTCCACAGCAGGAGCTTCTCCTTGGCTGACATATCCCCCAGCTCCCCACTGATGTAGATGTCGGAGATCTGCAAGGAAGCAGCAGAGCCATGGGAGGGTGCAGGAGCAGGGAAAGCTCCACCAGGCACATCCAGTTCCTGTGAACTTGCCCCAGGCCTGGCTACCAGAAAGGGCAGGAGAAAACTCGTGGTCACCACGGAGGAGAGGGGACCCTGCAGCCGAGAAACCCGGGAAGGGTTTTTAGGAGAGGGGACCCTGCAGCTGAGAAACCCGGGAAGGGTTTTTAGGAGAGGGGACCCTGCAGCTGAGAAACCTGGGAAAGGTTTTTAGGAGAGGGGACCCTGCAGCCGAGAAACCTGGGAAAGGTTTTTAGGAGAGGGGACCCTGCAGCCTAAAAAGCTGGGAAGGGTTTTTAGGAGAGGGGACNAAGGGTTTTTAGGAGAGGGGACTCTGCAGCCTAAAAACCTACAGGAGGACACCGGGGTGATGTGGCACGGTGTGGTTTGGGCAGGCTGCAGACACAAATGTTTGCCAAGCCCATTCCACAGGGGCACGAGGTGCTGCCTGGCCACACGGCCCAGCCCAGCTGGGACAGGAGCTGGCAGCACCAAACTCCACCTTCCAACAACCACCAGAGCCGCTCCCTCCGCACCAGCCCTGTCCCCTCCAGACAGGACACACCTCACTGGGAACACAATGTCCTGGAGAGAGGAGGCTCCAGGCAGGTCCCTTCCTGCTTTCCCCTGCTCCAAACACGCTGTGCACCCTCCTGCACCCTCACTCTCCCTGCCCAGCACCCACCACGAGGAGCCCCGGCACCCTCAGACACCCGGGGCTCCCGCAGGAACAGTCACTCCCACCCAGCAGCAGGGTGGGCAATGAGAAGGGACCACCACCAATATCCCTTGGTGGGGCTGCAGGTGCGGCAGGGGAGCTCCACCCGGAGCATCCTGTTGTAAAAAATACCAAATTAAGAAGAGAGAAAACAGCACTTGGAGAGGAGGTCTCTCCCTGACCTCCAGCCATGGAGCAGCTCCATGTTGGGGGAAAAGGGAAAGATGGGGAGAAGGATGTGACACCCCTCCTCTGCCTCACTGGTGCCAGGGGGTGCTGGTGCCAGGGGTGCTGTGACCCAATTCCCAACAAAAGAGAGTGACAGTCACGGACCCCTCAGACAGGACTGGCTGCGAATCCCAGACTGGCACGTGACACCACGCACGTGTCCCCGCATGCCAGCATATTCCTGATTGGCACGGCTTCCTCCTTGCCCTCCCCTCTCCGGCTCCCCAATTAGTACAATTACCTCCCCTTAATTAAGGGGAGGATGGGAGCCGCTTGGATTTTCTGGGGTGCCCGCGGAAAGGCAACGCAGGCTGTTTGCTCCCCAAATTCCTCCTCCTGGCACTGCAAGAAGGAGGTGTGCCAGAACCCAGCCCTACCCACCATCCTGAAAACACCCAGTTGCTTTATTCCTCCCCCAAACACACCCAGCTGGGTGCTGGCACTGCTCAGGTCCCAGCTGTCAGACATCCCTTTGCAGGCAGGAGACAGGGACCTGCGGGATTATCCCTCTCTCCCGCCCGAGGGGCGGGTCCTGCCGGTGTAATTGGTATGCTGCAGCTCACCTCCCTCTCCAGCCTGATACGCTCATCACACATAAAACTGCTCTTTGTCAGCTGCTGCCACACTGCCAGAGCTGCCTTTAACTCCTCCGGCCCCGGGGCTAGCTTTCCCTGGGGATGTCGGGAGCCGGCACCTGGCAGCAGAGCTGGGATGGATGGGACGAGCAGCAGGATGGGACCCTCCACACCTGCAGGGAGCACCCACAAACCTCCCTCTGCTCAGCACCCCTTTAACTGATTACCTGACGGCTCTTAATTAAGAGCAGAATGAACCCTTCTGTGAACTCACCCACCAGCTGTGCCCCACTGCTCCTGCCCATCTGGAAGCACCTCACAGCACCCAGCTCTGNGCCCACCAACTGTGCCCCACTCGGGCTCTCTGCTGCTGCTGCCCATCCGGGAGCACCTCACAGCACCCAGCTCTGATAAATCCTTTATTTTTAATCACTGACACAGCACTGGGCTTCTCCAGCCACTGGGCCTCTTCCCTGAGAGCATCCTTGAAGGAAACTCTCCTGGAGATGTGCTTATGGAGGTTCAGGGTGCGGCACCAGCTCCACCCTCCTTTCTTCACATGTCTGTGACAGGACAAAGATTTAGGGAGGCACCAGCAAGAAAAGAAAGAGGAAACTCACAGGACCTGAGGCCAAACCCTTCCAGCAACAGTTTCATGCATCAAGCAACTGGTGGCAGGATGCCGAAGGCCACATGGTGGCTGTGACACTGGTCCCAACCTGGCAAAGGTATCAGAGGCCACAGCCCCCTGAACCACACGCTCCTCCTGGGGCACTCAGAGCTTTGCCAGACCCAAGGGCACCTTTGTCCACGCTGTCACTGCCAAAAGAGTGACCACCAAACAGCAACAGGCTCCAAAACACAGTATCATCCCCTCCTGTTCCTCTTGGAGACCCCTCGGAGCAGGCAGACCCCCAGGTCCCCATGGTCATCCTGCTGCTGGTCATCCTGCACAGGCAGCAGGACGGGGACGCCCCAAGCTCACACCCGAGCCAGCAGCCCTGAGGGCACATGTGCCACTGGTGACAGCAGCCACCAGCCACACCCACTGGATCCAGTGACTGTCACTCTCAGCCTGCCTGTGCCAGGAGCAGAGGACAGGACAGGTGGGACCCCGAGGGACACTTTCCCAGTGGAGATGCTGGAGGGGAAAAGACTTCAGGAGCTTTCTGCCCCAGCATGCTGCCACCCACGCTCAGCACGAGGTTGCCCCTTGCCGAAACGACCATGCCCAGGGGCCACCAGGATCTGGGGTCCACTGAGCCAGATCCCCCCACCCCGCTCCGGAAAGGGGGCGAGGGCACACGCACACACTGACCATTGCTCCGGCTGTCCCCGAGCTCCCCCTGCAAGCCTGGCCCTCCTCAGCGAGCCTGAGGTCACCATCAGAGGGTGACACCGTGGTCCCACCGGCTCCTGTGCCCTTGGCCGGCCGGTCACTGCCGTACCCCGAGGAGCTCCGGGCCGCGCTGCCACTGCGCCCGCTGAAGGAGGACGGGCTGCAGGAAGCCGGCAGTCCGTGACCATCTCCCTCCCCGGCCCGAGCCGATGGCAACCCCGAGCTTCTCCCCACGCTGGGGTTTTCCAGCTGATCCACCATGGGGGACGGCGTGGACAGTTCTGACACGGTGCCCGGCTCTGCTGCGGAGGAGCAGGTCCACGCGGCGCTGGAGCTCGGATCATCGCTGCCTCCTCTCCCCCAGGCATCCGGGGCGCTGCCGGCCTCCGGCTCCCGGCTCGGCGCTGGCTCCTCTCCGGGCACGGCGCTGGCTGGGGACAGGAGTCCCCCCGCGGGGCCATCGGTCCCCGCACGCAGGGGCAGCAGCACGGCCCGGCAGCTGCCGCTCCTCTGCAGCTCGACCAGCCGGCTCACCGCCTTCTCGCAGTCCTTCTCGGCCGGGTTCTCCAGCAGGCGGGCGATGACGGTGGTGCCTTCCTCCCGGGGAGCTCCCGCCACACCCGGCCGCTGCGGCTCCAGCAGCAGGAGCGCTTTCTGCACCTCCCCCTGGAAGCGCTCCTTCACCTGCACGATGATCCCGGGGTGCAGCGCCGCCGGCTCGGGGTCCCCGCCGCGGGGCCGGCTGCCGGAGGGCTCCTCTCCTCCCTCCTGCCGGGGGGCTGCCTTCGACTTGGGCGCCTCCTCATCCTCGGCCACCTCCGGCGCCGGCGGCTCCTCCTGCGGGGCTGCCTCCGGCATCGCTCTCCTCTTCCCTCTCCGCCTCCGTTTGAAGCGGACCCTTTTTTTGGGAGACAGCGGTGCCTTCCCCACGGCTTTTTCCTTCTGCTCTTTAACGCAGCCCAGCGAATTCCCCATCTCCCCCGGCTCGGTGCCGGCAGGAACGCAGCTGAGCGAGTCGCCGGCTCCCGAATAAATCCCAGCCCGGGCTTCATCGGCTCGAACGCCCGGCGCGCAGCGCTCCGCGCACTGCCCCTTGTCGCCGTCCCCTCCCGCCAGCCCTGCCGCCACCGCCGCCGCTCCAGACAGCCATCTTACAGCCTGGGCGCTGCGAGAAGACAAATTCAAAGCATCTCACTGCAGTTCAGAAATCACTTGACCTAAAAGCAGAGGGAGCGGGGATTGGCTGCGGCGTCCTTCTCTCCAAATATGAGGTAATTGGAGCACGGCCCTTGCCAACACAAACAGGGAGCAGGAATCAGGCAGCGGAGCGAGGAGGGGAGTGGGAGAGGGTGGGGAAGAGGGGGATAAAACACAAAACCTAAGGAAGGTTGGCAAAGGTAGAATAAAGGAAGGGGTGGGAGAGAAATGGGGGAAAAAAGCAGGGAGGAGTCAGAGTGACTCTGCACGCACGCCAGCCGGCTTCGCAGGGCTGTTTCTCTCCGGTTCGGGAGGTTTGCTCCTTGATTCTTTATTCCGGGAGCCCCAAAAACCCAACTCACGAGCCCACGCTGCTGCCAGGCTCACCCAGTTTGGGGCACAGAGGGGCAGCTCGAGGTGCCCTGGGGACCCGGCATTGCTTCGGGGAGCCGCGTTCGGAGGGTCCCAAGAGGAACGGGAGCGCGGTGCTGCCCATCCCAGCCCGGTCCCAGTCCTGCCTCTCTCCTGTGGCTCCTGCCCCAAACGCCGCCCAGGGCAGGGGTTTGAGGAGCATGGAACATCCCAGCTCTGCCTGCCGGCTCAGAGGGACCAGGGCAGGGTAACACGCACCAAAAGTGGGGGTGAGACAAAAATTGGGGAGCAGGGGCCATAAAGATGGGGAGACTGAGCTCAGCCCCAGGAAGGAGGGAAACATTCAACGAGGAAACGCTCAACAAGGAAACACTCGACAGGGAGCAATCCAGAAGATGACTAAGGGAAACCAGTGACCACAAGAGCTTCCAGGGCACAGGGGAAAGCTCCCAGCGCACCGGGGCACCCCCCTCATCATCACCACGCCGGAGCTGGCAGTGCCTGAGCTCCACACAGGCACTCTCCCACCCCAAACCTCTTCCGAGGCTCTCCCAGCCGCCTGCCCCCAGGCAGCAGCACTGGGACACGGGAGATTAAGAGGTTCACAATGGAGCTACAACCCCAGAAAAAATCCCGTTAGCGCAGCGGGAGGAGGAGGCGCAGGCTCGCCAGCCCCAGCCCAGCTCCCGTGTCACCCGCCCTTGTCCCCCACGCCAGGGTGGCAGTGTCCCCTCCCAGCCACGCACGGAGGGGACCCAGGACCTCCTGATGTCCCTCTCCTGCAACGGAGGATGCACCAGGGCTGGGTGACCCCGAGGACAGCGGGGACAAGATGCCACAGCCAGGGCCCCACAGTGACTCATCAGCATCCAGAGCCTGCTCGACCCCGGCTGCTTCCCAGGGCCAAAGCCTGGGAAGAGCCTCGTCAGCAGCCTTACACCCAGCTCAGCCCCGCGCTCCCCCCAAAAGCCTCTCGCTGAGGCACTACCCATCCTCCAAAAAATACAATCTTCCAATGCAATCTTCCTTAAGAGTCTCAAAGCCAGCGCTAGTCCTGTCTGGAAGATGCCAGCAGGGATAAGGCAGGGAGCTGGGATACAGCGGATCCCACAGGCTCACAGAGCTGATGCCACATGGCTAACGAGCTGCTGACAGCAGCACTGCCCAGCAAACCCCACATGCCAACTCACTGTTGCCCACACATCATCCCCCCAAGGCATCGAAGCTACAATTGGATAATTTGAAGCTATTAAAGACCCAAAACTCGCTTTTCCAAGAGCGTCTCTAGCACACAATTGCTGGAGACAGTCCCAGCTCAGGGCACTTCTCCCATCCCCGTGCTGTCACCCAGCTGACAGATTCCATTCCAGTGAAAAGTCCTGTGGCTGCACCGACCACCCAAAGGGCCGGGAGCACCTTGGGATAACAGCCCGTGGCCCCCTCCAAATTTGCTTTTCTCCTCCAGAGGCTCCAGCTGAGCAAACAGCCACGGCCAACAACCCCAGGAGGCCACGGCACACAACCCATCATTAATGATTTCATTATGCAAATGATGAGGGAACGGTGTTGCCGTTCTCCAACACGGTCTCCATGACACTGCCTTGAACCTCCAGACCCATCCATGTGCCGACATCACCATGGAAAATGCAGAAAACATGGATTCCACTGCCCCGGAGAGACAACGCGCTCCCGACGCCCACCCGGTGTCTCCCGGCAAGAAGGGGGGCTGCCCTACCTGGAAGTGGAGGATGATGGTCCAGATGAGCCCCAGGGTGAGCTTGGGGTTGCCATCTGTGATGTCGTCATTACGGATATTCACCAGTTTCACCTGGAAAAAAGGCAAGAGGGTTAAAGTTTCCCACCAGCCTCACCCGGAGAGCAGGGGGACACATCCCCCACCACGCTGTCCCCAGGGCCACCCCGGGCGCTCTGGTGAGGAGCAGGCACACAAGAAGATCCCAGTGCTTCCCAAAGAGGCAGGGAGGCCGCCTCGTTTCCTGGCTCGGGGAGGATTTTTCCATGTTTGCAGCACTCTCCATCCAGAAGTGCTTTCCCAGCACTTAATGGCTTTACTTCAGCTCACAGAGCAGCATCCCCAAAGCCCTGAGCACTGGTGCATAACTGAACAGCTACAGACCACAGAGAGCGGGGGGAAAAGGGGATGACCAAGCTTTAACTCCAGCCTGGGCTCAAAACCAAGCTCTAATCAATCAGCCCTAACGAAAGCAGGAACACCCTCATCCTCCTCCCCTGGGGGAGTCCCCGCTCCCCATCGCTCCACGGGACCCCACAGATCATTCCCTGCCAGGAGTGTCTGGGGTAAGACATCCCACCGAGGCCACCAGGTCATCACACTTCAAAGGAAAAAGCTGTTTCATCCGAGTGGAGAAACGAGTTCCCAAGAGCTCTTGGCAAAATGTCTCTATCAAGGATCTGGGGAGGAGGAGGAGGAGGAGGGGGGCTGGAAGCAGCTCACCCTCCCTGGAGTAGGGAATGTGCTCAAATTTATTCAGTGCCCTCAGGCCAGCAGCGAGGGAGAAAAGTCTCTGCTTCAGCATGAACTGGTACCATTTATCATCATCATCACCTTGGCATATCTGGGAGCATCACGGTGGGGAGAACCTGACCCAACAGGCAGAACAGGACACCCGGCCCCGGGGGCTGCGGGGGTTCCACCTGCAGAGCCAACAAGTCTCGGGATGCATGCCACTGCTCCGGGCAGGACCTGCCCAGGGCTGCGGAGCACGGCTGCTCTCTGCCAGCTGCGCAGGCACTGAGGGGCTGGCGGCTCCCGAAAGCCCGGCGGAGGGAGCCTGTCCTCCAAAACCTGAGGGGTAGTAAGTCCATGCTGATATCCAGAGGGGTGATGCCACACAGAGGCACCCCCAGTGCCAGCCCCGAGGTCAAGGCTGCGTGGGCTGGGCACAGCCAGCTGCCACATCTCCCCAAAAGCTGATGTGCCACAGCCACCCATCCCCACAGCCGGGATCTGCCGGGGAGCCCCAGGGGAGGCTTTTGGGGCGCAGAAGTGATATTTGCCAACCCCTTCTCAGAGCTGGGGTCCGGTCCCTTTTTCATAGTGGTTCTTGTGTGCAGGGGTGGTTTCCAGAGGCACAACATCCACAGGGAAAAGCTCCCTGAAAGCCATCCTCAATCAGCACCACAGAGACAGGCACACCCAGCACGGGCTGACACTGCTTCCAAAGCCTCAGACAAGAGAAAGAACCCACAAACCACCCAGCTCTGCTGCACGAGCTTTTATCAGGGCTTACCTGTCGCTGCTTCAGGAAATCCAGGGCAATCTGCACGTTCTGCAGGCGGTGGAAGCGCATCCGCCCCTTCTCACGCGGCTGCAAGAGAGAGGCAGCAGTTTTAGGTCAGGCTCGTGGGGCTGGGCTGGGCTGGCAGCACCCCACATGCACAGTGACCCCCCCTGGGAGCAGTCAGCGTGCTGGTGTGACCCCCCTGTGCCCCCACACATCCTGCTCTACCTTGTTCTGGAGCAAATAAGGTCATTGCTATGCACAATGCTGCTGGAAGAAGGTTAAAATGCCCGGCTGGGAGATGAAGGTGGGAAGACTGAGATCCAGAGGGTTTGTATCCAGGCCTGGCTCAGCCTCTGAGATCCCAGGGGGGATTGTGCCCACCTCGGGGACAGCCAGACAAGCTGAGAAGAGGGCTCGGTGAAGGGATGGACTCCAACAGGTACACAGTGCAATTTGTCCAGGTGGAAGAAGAGGCAGGACAGGGGCACTCAGGCAGGGACCGACTGCAGGTCCCCACTGATGGCAGAGGAACCCTGACCTCAGCACCAGCCCCTCCAGCTCCTCCCACACTTGGCAGGGGCTGCTGCTCCAGGAACCTCTGAATCCCTTGGGAAGGGGCACGTGAGACACCCTGAGCCGTGCCCATCACTGCTGAAGGTGGGGGATTTCCAGAGGTATCCCCCAGCTGAGTCACGGCCAGGGAAAGGGGATGGGAGGCTGGGTCAGCTTTGAATCAGCAGGAGCGGGAGGATCGACACCCAAAACCCCATCCCAGCCCCAATATCAGGAATCACCAGGATGTTCACGGAATCACAGGAGTTCTGGGTTGGAAAGGACCTTAAAGACCATCTAATTCCAACCACGGGTGGGGGGGACACACCGTGTTCTGAACTGCTGGGACACCCCAAGTCCTCCAAGGCACCTTCCTTTCCCAGCCTGAAGGGAAGAGCTGTCCCTGGCACGGGGAAGAGTTGTCCTTCCAAGGGGAAAAGCTGTCCCTGAAGGGGGGAAAAGCCGTCCCTGAAGGGGGGAAAAGCTGTCCCTGAAGGGGGAAGAGCTGTCCCTGAAGGGGAAGAACTGTCCCTGCCAGGGGGAAGAACTGTCCTGCAAGGGGAAGAGCTGTCCCTGAAGGGGGAAAAGCTGTCCCTGAAGGGGGAAAAGCTGTCCCTGAAGGGGGAAAAGCTGTCCCTGAAGGGGGAAAAGCTGTCCCTGAAGGGGGAAAAGCTGTCCCTGAAGGGGGGAAAAGCTGTCCCTGAAGGGGGGAAAAGCTGTCCCTGAAGGGGGAAAAGCTGTCCCTGAAGGGGGGAAAAGCTGTCCCTGAAGGGGGGAAAAGCTGTCCCTGCAAGGGGGAAAAGCTGTCCCTGCAAGGGGGAAAAGCTGTCCCTGCAAGGGGGGACGTCTCCAGGGCTGCAGGGGACCATCAGGAAGGTGCTACAGCCCCAGCTCGTCCTGCACGGCTCCAGGGAGGTGACACTGCTCAAGGGCATCATCACCCCGAGCACAGGGGCTGAAAAACCCATCCGGGCACATTTTGGGGTCCGGCCCTCGCCTGGGGCTGTGCTGTGCTCGCTCCCACCCCCACTCCCATGCAGGATGCCAGGAGGTGCCCGGAGCCTGTCCATGCAGTGCCAGGTGCGCGGCCGTCACGGCGGCCCCGAGCAGCGTGCGGGACCCGTCCCTGTCCCCTCCCGCCCCGTGGAGGGGACACATGCTGTCACACCGGGTGGCTGGCACGCCCTGCCCGCGGGCCGATCCCGCGGTGCACGCACGGACAATCCAGCTCCCGGGAACACGGCCCTGGAATGAGGCGCATCCCCGCTCCCACAGCTCTCCCTCGGCTCCTTCAGAGCACCCCGGGTGGGTTTTATCCCAAACCCCGCAGGGAGGGGAGCGCTGGGATGGCACTGGATTATCTGGCGGCACTGCCAGGGAGATGCTGCGGCCGGGGCAGGCTCGACCTACTTCTTCATCATCATCATCTTCCTCCTCCTCGCTGCTCGCACGGCACCAGGCCGGTGCTGTCACCAGGCGAAGGCTGCGCTGAGCTGGCGGCTCTACGGGCTAAGGAGGACGGGAGGGTGGCACGGCAGGGACACAGAACGGAAACCAAAATGTGACACCCGGGCATGAGGAGAAACAGAAAAAAAAAAAAACCCAAAAAAAACCAAAAAGGCAACAGCACGGGGTGAAGGCGGCTGGGTCTCTGGCACGCCCCGGGCTCCAGCACTGGAATTTCCTCCTGATTTTGGAAGCTGAAGAGCAGGAAGCTGTCTGGATCACAAGTAGCGCGATCCAAGTTTTCAGCCCCCACAAAAACTGATTTGGCGTCTCCGGAGGGTACGGAGGGACGTAGGAGATCTTTGCCCAGATCCTATTTTTGGGGGAAACTAAAATAATTCCTGCTGTGCTACGGCAATCGGGATCTTCCTGGAGCTGAGGGAATGTGTCAGTCAGAGAGGGAAGAGGAGGAGGAGGAGGAGGAGGAAGGAGGCTTCACTCTACGATGCTCCAGGCGCAGGAAGAAGTTTGCACCAATGACTGCTACAAACTCAGGAGCTGAGCATGAGGCAGGAGTGTCACAGCTGAGCTAAATTTCTGGGCATGCTGCCACAGAGGCAGTTTTTGGTCAAATTCTGTTGTTATCCATGATTTTAAATATGGAGCCACATCTGGAAGGTGAAGGTGTGTAAAACTTGGCAAGAAGAGGGCTTTAGCCAAGGCACCATAATCAGGTGAGAGACCAGCCTGGGGAACAGGGGTTTGAGTAAAAAGAAATAAATAAAAACTACAATGATCAATACAATAGTAAACAATAATACTACTAATAATAAAAGAAACAATGACAGACATTTGAAACAGAAACCACAGTGGAAGAAAAGACAGCTGATGGCTGGGGGTGAAGGGGAGCAGGGAGAGGGTTTAGGGGGGTCTCCAGAATCCCTGCCCAGCCCTGGCGACTCACCAGCTTCACTCCCGACAGCACTTCCAGCAGGGAGATGAGGTTGTGGCCATCTCTCAGGTCTTCATAGAGGTCGTTGATGTGCTTGCGCACCTGGGGAGGGGAAAAGCCATCAGTGACCCCACAGTTATCACCAGGGAGAGCAGCCTCTCCTCTCCCAAACGACCTGGCAGAAGCTGCTGCCAATTTCGCACACCAAACCCAACCGTGAGACCATGGGGACTCCAGGCAATCCCGTGGGCAGGGCGGCCCCTCCTGAGGAGGTGCTTCACCTTCCCACGTTCCTCATGGCATCTCCCAAAACACAGCTCCCACCTGGGAGCAGAGCAGCTTTCCATGGGTGCCACACGCAGCCTCTCTTCCCCAAACACCCAGACCTTGTCCTGGGGGTTTTACTTAGGAATCCCCAGATGTCTTCCCCCAGAAGCCTCAAGATTTTTCTCTGTTTTTCCCCTTCTCTGTAAGATTTAGGAAGCAGTCGAAAGCTTGGCGCAGAGCTTTGCAAAGCTGGCAAGAAAACACAGCTGGGACACCTAGTGCTCAAACCACTCTTTTCCTCCTTTTTTTGGCAAGTGGAGAATTAATTAAAACCCACCCAGCATTAACCAAGAAAGCAGGAGGCACCTCGTGGTGCCACGTTAATCCTGCTCAACAAACTCTGCATCTCGTCTCCACCCTGGAGCGTCCTTCCAAAGGACAAAAATGCCCCTTTTTCCTGGCAAGGGGGTGTGAGGGGGGAGTCAGGATGCCCTCCTTTCCCCCAGGATGCACGAGCCTCGTGTTAAGCAAGGACCAGGTGCCCAGGAGGGAAAGGTAATAAAAGGGCTGTGTGGTGATGCTACAGTGCCCTCCAAAGGCTCCAGCACACTTCCAGCACATCCTGCTCTGACTCACACGAACACTCAAAACAAACAGTGCTAGGCATTCAAAAAATATATAAAAACCCTTAAAAAGGCGTTTATCTGCCAGTCCTGAGCTGCAACAGACAGAGAGATGGTCATTTAGTGGCTTTATAACAAAGTCCGTGACTCTTACCTTCATCAAGTGTTTATTGACCCATTTAGTGAAGGTTTTCTTTTGGACTCTGTCCCGTTCATCTGTCAAAAGGAGACAAAGGCAGCTCTTGGTCAGTGGTTCTCATGCAGAAACTCAAACGACTTTGAAATGACGGGAAGAGACAGAGGGATCGCCGGCGGTGCCAGCACGGATCCCGCGGCCGGCACAGGGAACAGAGGCGGCTTATTCAGGGAATGAGTGCGGGATGGGGCCGTTCACGCGGCTCCAGCATCCCCCCCGGGCAGGGAAAGGGGAGTTAGAACGAAATACAAGGGTTTTTTCTGGTGAGAATAATGATATTTAACGAAAGCAGCGTGGGTGACTGGGATAGGTACAACCGGCAGCACCAACGGAACCCCTGGAATTCATCCCCTCTGTCCCTCCCCACCTCCCCTGGAGGCAGCACAAGGGGGGAAAGGGGGGTTTGCCCAATTTTAGGAGGGTGTCCCCCTCCCCTGCCCGCTCCTGGAAGGCTTTAGGGTGTTACATAAACCCGCAGATGTCCCATAACAAGCCCTGGCCGGGCACTGCCAGCGCGTGCAATTAGCAGCTTACTCTCTCGCTGTATTTTTGGTTCATTGGATTGCCAGGATTTAATGTTTATTTCTGTCCCATAGCTCAGCCCTGGCCGGACACTGGGAGCTCTGAACACTGCCGGGACAGGGTGACAACGTGGGTGCCATCCCCAGGGGTGGCAGGGGGACGGGATGGGACATTCGTGGTGACACCAAGCAGCGATGGGGGAGCTCTAGGCAGGCTTTTTGCTCCACGAAAAGAATAATAATATCACAGGAAAAACACAGGCAAACAGGCGAAAGGAGATGGTCCCACAGGGCACGGGGGGTCCCACTCAGCTCGCCAGGCAGTGAGGGGAGCTCAGGGCAGCCCTGGCAGCCAGCCCTGTGTCCAGCAGGATTTAACATCATCTTGGAGCACAGAGAGACCCTCAGCACCGACCCACGGCCTCGAGCACTGCATGTCCAGCCCGGACGACCCCGTGGATATTTCAGGAAAGGACGAGCCCTGCTCACCCAAAACATCTCTCTGACATCAGGGTGTACCAGGCAGCAGCACCCTCTGCTTTGGTTTTAAGTCATAAATCAAGAAAAGGGAGAACACCAGCATATCCCAGGCCAAGCTCCCCAGGAGAGCCCCAGAACCCCCTCTTGGGATGGGAGGGTCACTGAGGGTCCCTGCACAGCCCCAGAGACCCTCGGGAAAACCTCCCAACGTCTCCATCCACGCAGATTGGAAAGCACCACCCAACGCTCTTCCTCTTCCTCACCCACCGCGCGGCTTCCCCCTCCGAAAGCGCCGCAGCCAAACACGTGGCACAGGGTGACACAGGCGTCACCTCCCTGTGTCCCACTCCGTCCCCCGGCCACGGCACGTAACCAGGTGCCAAAAACTACCCGCAGGCTGAGCCACATCCACCCTCACTTCCCACTCTGCCAGGCTCCAGCCTTGGCACGGCTTCCCAGGAGCCACGGAGCTGCCGCCTGGCACCGCCGGCCATAGGAAGCTATGTCACCCTCATGTGTTTTTAGGGATTTTCCTTCACCGGACTCCTCCAGAGCCGCAGTGCCGGGTCCCTTCCCAAGTCCGGTGTCCATTCAGGACGGATAAAACCCGTGTCGCGGGTATCCCGCGGGCTGGGCAGTGGGTACTAACCGATGCAGCACATCCGGCACACCAGGCAGGCGCTGAGCCGCCTCCTCTCCCCGGAGAGATGCCGCCTCTCCATCGCCCCAGCCCGGGATGGCGAGCGCTGGCTCCCGGCAAAGCGGCAGCACCTGGGGAAGGGTCTTCTGGCGACACCTCCCGCTCGCCGACCTCCACCCCGGCGGGTGTGGACGGATGAGTTCTCGGCCACAGCTCCTCCCACCGAGCCACTTCCTACCGCCGGTGCCCCCGGCGCGGGCAGCGGCCGTTCCTCCTCCGCGGCATCGCCACCGGCCTCACCGCGACGCCCGTTCCCGGCTCCTCCGGGCGCTCCCAGCTCCGCAAAATCCTCACCAGCCCGCGGTCCCAGTGGCCGGCGGAGCATGCCCGGCGAAGCTGAGCGGCGAAGGGCAGAGCCGCTGCTCCCTCCGGCACGTGGGGAAGGAGCGATGCCGAGCGCGGCGCGGCTCCCGCAGCCCAAAGCCCGGCGGGATCGGGATGCGGGCACAGGCTCGTCCCGCAGAGCCGGGCACTGCCCGCTGGCCGGCTCTTGGCTTGTTTTTCCTCGTCTTGTTTTCCAGTTAATTGCACCAGGGACAGAAGGGACAATGCCGGGCTGTTCTCCGCGCTCCCGCCCGCCCGCGGCTTCTGCCCAAATCATGTCCCGGGTCCGGAGCGCCGGAGCCGGGACGCGGCCCCGCTTGGCACGCGGGGAGATAACGGGGGCCGCCTTATCACCACCTCTCTTCCTCTTCTTCTAAATATAATCCCCCTGCAGCCCTTCTGCCGGCGGCTGCCCCGGCCTGGAGGGCGAGAGGAGCTGGGCTGCTGCCTCGGGAAGGTGGGAGCACGTCCCCGAGCATCGCACGGAGCACGCGGGGACAGAGGGATGTCACCGGGTCGCACACGGACAGTCGGCAGCCGGCCACCTCCAGCCCTGCATCCCAGGGGTGCCCAGAGGCGCCTCCACGAGATCCCTCTTCCCATGTCCTGCAGAAATGGGGGGTTTTCCTCCGTTTTTTTTGCTCTGGCTCACCTCCTTTGGGTGGTTCCCGGGCTCCAACCAGATTAAACCTCCCCAGCCCGGACCCGTGCTATCGGCTGAGCTAATAATAATGCTGGTTACTGCTTACTAACAATATTAAGGCATTGCAAGCTTATCTCTGCAGAGCTAATCTTTTCCAGAGTCACCCTGACAAATAACTTGTTGCAATCCACCCCCTTCGCCTTCATGCTCGTCCTCTCCCTGGTCTAGCAGAGGTTTGCTGGCCCCAGCCACCAAAAACCACCCTGTCACCAGCCAGGGACAGTCAGCAGAGGCACGGCAGGCAGGTGGGGCAGGGCCAGAGGGAAGGTTACGGGGAAAAGGAAAGGAAAGGAAAATCTGTCGCACTCCAAAGACAGGCTAGTGGCAGGAAAAGGGACTGCAGAACCTCAGGTCCCTCACACACAGGGCACGGAGCAAAGGCTGGTGGCAGTGACACAGGGAACACCATCAGCAAACAGAGACCATGAGCCTCTGCAGGACCACACGTGGTTTAATTCCCTCCCCACCCCACCTCCCGATATTGCTCATCAGAGCTCAGCTCACCGCATCCCCAAAAATGGGGATCCCAACGGGACCGGAGCACTGTGGCACAAATCCCCCACAGAGGCCCAAGGAGCACTGGTGGCTGCACAAGGGGAAGGTGGGCTTTGGGGTTTCCCTCTGCTTTTGAACCCACCTGGTGAAAGGAAACAAGGAAAACCATCCTGGCCCACAGCTGTTTCCCAGAGCTCCAAAACAAAAGGCATCAGCTGAGCACAGAAAGAACCCCTCCCCATCCTGCTGGACCTCAGCATCCCCAGGCACTTTCCATCATCACAGGGAGGGCTCCCACAGGTGCTGGGTGCCAGAGAACCCCCCAGCACTATCACAACGCCCTGCGCAGACAATTCCCTTCCCGTTTGCCTGCGGCAGGCTCCGTCCTGGCAGCCTGCCTGTCCCCAGCAGCTCCCAGCACGTCCAGCCGGGAGCTGCCGCCTCCCCCTCCCCTCGGATCTCTCCTCCATCGTCGCCGGCCTTGCTCCATCCCTGTGTGCCTCCTCCTGCCTCAGGCTGCTGCCAGGCTCCAGCCCCAGCCCCGGGAACCCGCAGGACAGGACACTCCTGGCCAGGCACCATCCCTAATCCCAACCCTGGCTTGGCACCCTCTGTCCCACAGATGCCCGGTGCTCCCCGGGATGGCCTTTTGCCATCTTTGGGAGGGAACCTGGGGGGTTTCATGTCACCCACCCGCTCCTGGAACAAAGTTGGGGAGTGGGTCCCAAACTTTCTGCTCCTGCTCATTAATTCCTGGAACACAGGAGACATCAGACAGGGTATCACTGGACGAGCTCACGGAGATCTCGAGGACATCTCTGAGCCCACGCTCAGTGTGAAAGTGGGATTAAACAAGAGCCAACCATGGGGTAAAGGAGGGGTTGGTTACTTAGAAATGCCAAAACTCCAATTTTTCAAGCATAGAAACCCAGTGTCTTCCCTTCAAGGCAAGCAAAGAACGAGAATGTTCAGGGGGCTTTTCGAACCTGGCACTTTTCAGAGGGGGGATATGCAAAAAAATCTGGCTGGCTGAGGAGCACAAGGTATTTAAAACATGCTGGCTGCCAACTTGAGAGCTGACATAATCCATCATGACAACAGAGCCAACAGGGCAGGATTTACAGAGCCTTTCACCCAGGGAAAGGAAACAGAGCCTGATTCAGCCTGGAAGAATGCACAAGAGATACCTGCTGTGGAAAAGTATCCAACGCCCCGATATTTAATGAGGGAGACACCTGAGATGTGGTGATGCAAAAGAGAGCAGGGCAGATGCTCAGCAGAGCTGGGTGAGCGTTGCAGAGCAAAAAACCTGCTGCAAAATTATCCTGGTCTTCCAGGATTGGGCTTTACCTGCCCTTTCCTGGGAAAAAGTGATGGAAGAAAACAGGTATTGGATATACTTGCTGCTTGCAACACTCGCTCCAGGATTTTTTCAAAAAGGGGTGGATTTAGGGGGGGAGAAACATCCCTCCAAGTAGGATGAAGCAGCAGGTCGGCATGGGGAAAAGACAGTCCAGTTGGGAAGCATCCAAGAGGTCCCCAAATGGAGCCAAGAACACCACTGGACAACGCTGCCCAGCCGTGGAGATTAATTAAGTGGACAGGTCAGCAGGAGGAATTGCAGCAAGGCTGGGTTTAGTGGGTGACAGGCTGCATTCCGCACGACGCGTTTGTGCAATTCCCTCTCAACCTCCCTCTCCCAGTAGTTCAGAGGGGGAAAGGAAGAAGTGCATCCCAAAGCAGCATCCAGGGAAAAGTCTGCGCGCGCTGCCCGGCTGCGCGGTCCCGCCCCTTTGCATGGAAAAGGGGAAAGAAAAGAGGGAATCGGTCATGGAAGCAGGGAAAGGGCCCCATGCGGAGGCACAGGCGAGAACAAGCACGGCTGGAAAGAAAGAGGGAGGAATCAAAACAAACAAACCCCAGGGGGAAGAGGTCAGAACGGAGAAGGAGTTACCGAGACTTCGTCTGGGGCCTGGAGCTATCCCACAGCCCTGTAACGAATCCTTGCCCTCCTTGGGCAGTCATGTGCAAGCCCTATTTTGGGAAACTGAGGCACGGTCAGCCCCAGCTGCTCGGCGAGGCCGTGCCAGCGCCAGGAGAAGCTCCCGGGGCCGCGGCTGACGGAGACGCCGCTGTCACGGAGAGGGGTGGGAGCGACCGGGGAGGCAGAACCCCGGCCACGTGTCGTGGGATCGTGCCAGACAAAAAGCAGCCTCATCCCCAGCCAGACCCCCCTCATCCCAGTCGCTCCCAGCCCCACATGGGCCGGGAATGGGTGGCGAGGCCAAATTTAGGCACCCGAACCTCTGCGCCCCCTCCCCACATGGGTTCAGAGCCCCCAGGGGGTTCCCCACGGCCGCGTCCTCCTCCCTCCTCCCCACGGCCACGTCCGTCCTTGTCCGTGCCGCTGCCACGGCTCCTGGGGAGGGAAAACAAGCCGTGCCCCTCGTCACGCCGGCCATCTTAGCGCTCCCGGCCCCCCCGGGACCTTCCCTGCCCTCCCTACCTTCCCTGCTCCGGCTCCTCCAGTACAGGACGCCGGCGATGCCCAGGACGTGGCTCAGGACAAAGGCAGCGGGTGGCAGATAGGAGCTCTCCGAAAGAGGCATCGCTTCCTACTCCCGGCCCGTTATCCCAAGCCTGGCTCCGACTTTCTTTCGCCTGCTGGAGCCCGGCATCGCCGGGAGGGTGAGGGGATGGGGGCTGAGTCGCTGCCTGTAGAAACTTCCAAAACTTCCTGCCTGCGCCTCTGCCTGCAGCTGGCTGCGTCCCGCGGCGTCCCCGGAGCTGGCAGGGCTTGGGACAGCCAGCGCCGCTGGGACTGGGAGATTTGGGAGCCCGAAGAGGGGGCGGGTAAAGGGAGAAAAGCGAGCGTCAGGCCGGCTCAAACATCTTTCCTCGGAGTTCTCGCGGCCAAACTTCGCCGTTCCCCCCCCTCCTTCCCCGCTCGGTGGGGAGAGACGTCATCTCCTCAATATCCATTCCCAGCCCCGCTGGAAAGGAGCCGCGGCCGAGGGGATATCGGCGGCAGCAGCTGCCATGGCGGCATCGCCGCAACGTCCCCATCCCCGCGGGGGGCTCGGGACAGGCACAAAATCTCAGCCCCCCGCGATGGGTGACAGGCAGCAGCGTCCCCTGCCAGCAGACAGCCAGGGATGCCAAGCGCAGCCGGGATCGAGGGGGAGCGGCTGGGACACGGAGGCAGCACTTCCAGGGGCTCCCGGGGCACCTCGGGCTGGAGCCAGCAGTGCCTGCTCGCAGGAAACTCTGCCCAGCAGGGGGGTGAAAGCAGTGGCGACAAAATTTGGGCATCTGGGAGCTGAGGACCACAAGCACATCGCCATCACCCTCCCTGGATGCTCTGAATAATGTAAGAACACCCTCCACGAGGAAACACCCCAAAAGATGCTCCAACCGCAGAGGTTCGTGCGTTTCCCCACCCCGCCCGTGGCTGGGTGTCCCGCTTGCCCCCAGCATCACAGATTTTGCAGCCCAGCCCCATTTACCACCGGGTTGCACCGTGCTGGGCGTTACTCCGAGTTTCAGTTCTTTTCGGAAACGCTTCCGCCGCCGGCGGTACCAGGAACGGCACAGGGAAACCGAGAGCAGCCGGTGCCTCCCCAGCCCCTCTGCCGTTGTAACCACAAGCAAACGGGGTGGGGAGGCTCCCACAAAGCCTGGATTGATCTCAGAGCCCATCACGTCCCCCCTGCCGGCTCCAGAGGGAGAAACTGGTTCTTGGATAGAGGTTGTAGGGAATTAAAGGCGCTTTTTTCACCGTTACCTTCTCCCAGGGGCTCAGACAAGAGAGGGTTGTTCTGCCGCCGCTCAGGAGAGCTGTTAAGGTGAGGGTGGCGCAGAGCAGACCTGCAGAGCATCAGCCTAGCTCAGGGTTTACCGGGGGGAGAGCCAGGAATCCCAGAGTAGATCCCAGCTCAGGATCTACTGACCAGGAGAGGCAGCCCATGCAGGGCCAGCACTGCACCAGATGCCATCCCACAGCTCCAGCTCCGCATCTGGGAAACCCCATGAGGTCCAGGGTTTCATCCAGGTGCAAACAGAGATTTATATTATATTTATAACCCTGAGCAGTTCCCTAAACCCAACAGCCACCAGCCGGCCGGGCACACAAAGAAAACTGTATCAAGCAAAACCTGATAGATCCAAACGCTGCCTGAAACATTCCAAAACCTGGCACAGGGTGCCCGGCGAAGCTGTGGCTGCCCCTGGATCCCTGCAAGTGTCCAAGGCCAGGCTGGATGGAGCTTGGAGCACCCTGGGATAGTGGAAGATGTCCCTGGCCATGGCAGGGGGGGTGGAATGAGATGATCTTTAAGATCCTTTCCAACCCCACCATTCCATGATCCTATGATTGCACCGTTCCCTGGGGTTCCTGCAACCCCCACATCTTTTTAGACAATGATAAAAAATACAGAATTACCCCGGGGCTCGGCGCTGTTGCAATATATTTTCCAGAGCTCCATCCCTGCCCGGATGAAAAATATCCCGGCATAGTTTTCCTCCGAAGCCGTCTGCTTTCTGTTAAGGCTGCAGGAGGAATGACCCACCACGAGGCAGGCACGAGGCCACCATAAATGGGCCCCTGGTCCACCCAGAGCGGGGCAAAGAGCCTCCTGCAAGGCAGATGGGTGCTGGTGATGTGATGGAGCTGGGATGTGCCACTGGAAAAGGGTCCAGGAAGCAGGAGCTGGTTTTCCACATCCCCTCACCCCAGCTGCAACCATGGGGGTTCAGCTGCTGCAGCTGGACAAGGCTTTGGGTGAAATAAATTCTTAAAATATATATAGTCATGTGTAAATGTATGTTTTTATTTATATTTATAGATATAAATATAATAGAATGGAATCGTGGAATGCCCTGACTTGGAAGGGACCCACAAGGATCACCAAGCCCAACTCCTGAACATATTTATATAAATGTATATTTATGTATATCAACACATCCCTTTGCTGCATCAGAACACCCTGGGGATTCCTGTGATCCCAAATTCATCCAGCTCAGTTTAACACCATCACCCCACTTTCCTTTCTGCGCTGCAGGAAGCTGATAGGGCAGGAAGGAGGTGGCTGATCCACGGTGTCAGGAGCCAACGTCGGGTTTCGGGGTGACTCTGCCAGGCTCTGGGGACCACCCAGCCCCGGATGCAGCCATCAGCCCCCACTCCCCCCCTCCCTGCCATGGAAACCACCCCGAGCACCCAAAACACAAACAGCTCATTTTTAGTTCCTTGCAAGGCGGCTTTGCCCGGAAAGGAAAGGGGTGGGGACAGGACACATCTCCCGCCCGCGCAGGAATTTGGGGAGCGGAGAGGCCCTGCCCTTCCACCAAGGGGGGTCCCCACCTTGCAGGGCACCCCCTTGTTTCACAGGGTGCCCTGGGCAGCATTCTGCATCACCCAGAAGGGTGGGACCCCAGCGCTGCCCCCCACCCGGGTTTGGGGTACCCCATGGGGCAGCCGGGGGGCCGCAGATCCCGGACCCCCCTCGCTCCGGCCACGCTCCTGCCCGGAGCTGAGTCATGCCAAGCTTTGGGTGTCCTGGGCTGTTCCTCCCCCCTCCATGTGCCTCCCCAGTGAGTAATGCTCAGGCGACAGAGATCAGCTCCCGGCTCAGCTCCCGGCTCCGGCATCTCCTTATATGACCGGAGAAGCTGCCGGGCAGCGTCACACGGGAGCCGGGCACAGCCCTCGTGTCCCTGGCACCACTCAGGGCACGGAGGCGCCCTGGCACCGGTGTGGGCAAAGCCACCGGGGTGCCCCTTCATGCCCTGGGTGCTGTGGCCTCGCGGAAGGCAGCAGAAGCTCCACGAGCTCCGGCCAGGGCCGCGTGTCCCAGCCCGGGGAGGTGGCAGCCAGGTGGCACTGTGCAAACGCCGGAGTGGGCATCGCTGGGGACAGAGGCAGAGCTGGCACCCGGCAGCACTGAACCGGGCTGAAGCACCGCTCCGGGGCTCTGCCCGCTCCCCGCTGCGCCCGGGTGGGCGGGGGTGCTGCCAGTGCCCCCCAGCCAAGCCCAACAAAGCCCATCCAGTGCCTGCAGCAGGAAAAGCTGGACATGGGAGCAGCTGGGAGTGCCCTGGAGGCCTTCTCTGCCCCAAAGGGTCAGCAGGGTCACCCCACCCTCCCCACGAGGCACCCCAGTTCCCGCAGCAGTTAAAGGGCCTGTCCAGCAGCACTGCTGAGCATGCACAAACTCGTGACTGCAGGACAGGAGCCAGGTTTCCTGCCGTGCTTCCTCAGCGAAACTTTTCCCCTTTCTGTTGTTTTTTCCTCCTTTTTGGGAGCTTTAAGGGCAAATCTCAGTTGTTTATGGCAGCGGCTGAGAATCAACAATGAGGGGAAGGAGGCTTTTGGATCAGGGGTTCCCAGGTAAACCAGAGACAGCATCACTCCGGGGCAGGTCCCGCTCTGGAGTGGGTCAAGGAGTCTGTCTGGGCTTCCAGGGGGGCTGGATGGGGGCACGGGGCTGGAACAAACACTGTACCCCTAAACCTCAGCCGGGGGATGGAGCACATGCCCCACTCCAGGGCTCAGCTGAGATCATTCCCCCTCGGATCACAGCTCTTCCCCCCTCCACAGCATCACGCCCTCCCGGCAAACCACAGCAAAGGCAGCTGCGGACAGACAGACAGACAGCCAGCCGGCTCAGCAAGACACATCCCTGGCTGCCGAGCGCTCCCGCACGTGCCAGGGCACCCCTTTCTGCCGGCAAGCACGGGCAGGGCCCCGCCGGGGCGCGGAGCCTCGCTCCACCCTGCCCGCGGCGCCAGGAGCCTTGGGAAAGGAAAGCCAGAACAAAGATGACGTTTCTTCTGATCCGGGCTATTAAAAACAAGGTGGAACGAGGCAGGTCACAGCTCCCGACGCTGCCCAGCTCCTCGGCTTCAACTCCCAATCCTCCCCTGCTGCCGGTGAATCACCCAGCCGAGCGTGTGCGGGCACAGCCGGTGAGCCCTCACCAGCCGGCTCCTGGCACAGCGGGCACATTCCCCACGTTCAACATTTCCTTCTGGCTTTCATCATCCCCAAGCGGCCACATTCCCGCTGGCAGGGACAAGGAGAAGCCCGCGGGGTCCTGTGCCTGACCCCAGTGCTGCGAAAAATTGGGACTATGGAAGCTCCCAGACAGCAACACTCTTGTGGCCCTGCAAAACCAACACCCCAAACTCAGGGGTTTGAGCAAATTTTGGCTCTGAGTATCCCCCCATGCCATTTGCACAGGAATAGAGGGAGCTCAAGCTGGGCTTCATCCGGATGAACTGGAGCAGCTCCATCCAGCCCAGGGCTGGGGGGCTGTTCTGCACCAGCCCCCGCCCCGACCTGCACCGTGAGGGCAGCACAGATCCGTATTTGCCTGTGAATCTCTCACAGAGGAGCTTCCAAAGGTCAGCTGGACTCAGCAAAACGAGGGGAGAGGGGAGAGGCTGAGAGGGAACCTTGGAACCCATCCCCCCCACCCCGCCCCCGGCACCATCAGCGGTAAAATCAGAACTGAGCGAAAGGAAGCTCTAGTGATAAGAATTGAGATGTTCCCTTTTCCCGCAGACGTCTGGGCACCAAAATTAGAATAATATCTTTTAAAAGGACAAAACTTCCCTTCCCACAGCAGGGCTGACGGTGCTGCATCGGGGGGACGTGGGAAAGGACCCCGGGACCACCTTGCTGTGGGATA
Organism: Callaeas wilsoni; assembly: GCA_013398955.1. Lineage (NCBI taxonomy): Eukaryota > Metazoa > Chordata > Aves > Passeriformes > Callaeidae > Callaeas > Callaeas wilsoni. Next base: position 75,612 of record VWPU01007298.1, read on the forward strand.
TGGAGGGGAAGGGCAGGGATAAGAAGGTTCGAGGCAAGGCTGGAAGCAAACATCATTCCTGTGGCTTTCATCCTGCAAAGGCAAACAGCTGAGCTGGACAGCCACCTGCTCATGACTTAATCATTCCCCAGCAGCATGAACTCCTGCTCCCGGGCTGGAGGGCAAATCCCCCAGCAGAGCAGCAGTTATGGGGTCTACGGGAATGTGACATCCCAACGGGGGCCGTCCAAAGGGACCAACACCAGTGAGATGGACAGAGCCAACAGGAGAACCCAGGGCCTCGGGAATCTCAAAAATAACTCAGAAGGAGACCGTTCCCTTCTCAGAAGGATCAGGGAGAGGCTCCCACATCTCCTACAGGAAGAACAATCGGCATTCCCAGGGCAGCAGCTTCCTTTCCTTGGTGGGGCTCACTTTTTGGTGTCCCACATTCAGCACCGTTCCCAGGGGCACCCAGAGCCACCAGCGCTTCCAGCCCTGCTGCCCGCAGCGCAGGCAGGGTGCTCACCCCTCCACGCATCCCCCAAAGTGAGCCCGGCTCCGGGTGTCCCTGACACGGATCCCAGCAGATCCTTGCCCGCGAGCCACGTGCACGCGATGCCAGCCCGGATGCATCTCACTGCGCCTCTCTCCAACAGCGCCCGGCCTTTGGAACTCTCCCTGCGGCCGGGAGCGAGCGTCACGCTGGAGGGGGGTGATCTCACCGCTGCCTTCCCTGCATGACAAACCTCCCTCCATCCACCCTCCCCGAGGCTGCCGGGACTCTGCTGACGCAGCAGCTCAGGCATTATTTCATCTCTTCCCACTTCTCGGAAGCCTCCCGCCGTTTGTCACCCCTCCGAGGACGCTGGCAGCGCCTGCTCATTGAGTGGTGCCATGAAATTCACGGCCACGTAACCCCGGCTCCCGGAAAGCACCGAACCCCGCGGAGCTGGCACGGACTCGGTGGCATGGTCCTGCAAGGAGAGGGCAGGAGGGAGCAGGGAACAGGGACAGGCAGCGGGGGCACGGATAAAAGCTGCACGGAGAGCTTGGAGCCATCCTGGATGCACCTGGAGATGCTGGGTGAGAGGGAAGAGGTGAAGCCGGTGCCGGAGGCGAGGAGGATGGGGATGCATAGGGAAAGGAGCAGCAAAGGTGTCCCGGCAGAAAACACCGCGGGCTCTTCGGGAGGGAGCAACATCAGCCCTGGGCAGAGGAAGGCTTGCTCGCACGCCCACGTGCAAGAGGACACACACGTCTGCACGCCTTCCCAGGGGCCTGTGCTGACACGAGAGGTGGCTCCTTTCCCAGGCCGGGGGAGGAGGAGGAAGGCGATGCCATCTCCGGGTCCCTCCCTGCCCCTCCGGCCACGGGGACAACGCCGCACACCTCCACAGAGCCGCCGTCTCCGCGGCTGGGTAAACACCCGCTCCGGAATTCCCAGCACACCCCGACAGCGGAGGGAGAAAGCCATGAAAAAGCAAGTCACGAAAAACACCAAAAAAACCTCCCCCACCATGAGATTTGATGGAAACCCCGGGAGAGGAGATAGGCACAGCCCCATGCCAGAGAGCAGCCCAAATCCCAAATCCTGCCCCTGCTCCCACCGCCTGCACAGGAGCTGAGCACCAGGAATGGTCTGAATGCTGGAAAAATCTCCCAAATTGAGTCTCAGGCCCCAGCCCCTCTTGGAGGAGCCAGACCCCGCTGCGGTGTGGCTGCTTGGGGTGCAGAGCAGCTCCTCAGCACCACCAAGCCCCAGGGAGAGCCGCGGGGAGCCGGATCGGAGCCGCGGCGCCGGGATCATCCCCGGCAGCTCAAGTCCAAGCTTTGCACTTCCCACAGCAGCAGCTTAGGGAGCAGGAAAGCCGGGGGGCGGAGGGATGGCCGGCATCAAAACTCCTTTTCTACCAGCTAACAAAAGAGCCGGTGTCTCCGCAAAGAGGCTTGTTATTCCAACGCCAACCAAAGGCTGCTTGGCAGCGGGGGAATATAGGGAAATGTTGGGCTAGCGGGAACTGGCTGCGCTTTGTTTGGGGGGTGCTGTGTTTGCACAGCCCCCACACAACGGGGGTGTCGGGGCCAGGGGGGTCAGGGCTGGGCTCTCCCCTGGGTATGGCCACCGGCTCTGGTGGCCTAATCCTGCTCCCCATAAATCAAGCACAGAAATCACTGCCCAAGGTGCTGTTAGGAAGCTGGTTTTTTCTGCCTTCATCTCCCCAGGTGTGCCCCAAAAAGCGGCTCAGGGTCTCGCCACGCCGCAAGCACGAGGACGGCGGTGGTGGAGCCGGAGATGTGCAAAGCCTCCTCTGAGAAATGGAGGTCAAAGAGAAGGAAGCAGCCGATTCCCTCCTCTTCCTCCGCAGATGGAGGGCAGGCAGCAACCTTGAGCCCTGATCTCATTAGATGTCCCAAACTAAGCAGTGTGAAACCTGATTAGCGCCGGGCGGGAGGCGGGCGAAGGAGCGGCAGCTCGTTCTGCCAGCCAGCCCCAGCACCCTGCCTCTGGAGAGGGGGTCTGGGGAGCAGGGCACCCACAGCTGCCTCCTCACAGCACCCAGGACCCGGTCCTGGTCCTTCCGAGCTTGATCACAGCCCAGTCACGGCCTTGCTGCGCCCTGAAGTGATGCTTCATCCCAGCTGCTCCCGCCAGCTCCCGGCCAGCCGGCCTTGGCGTGCAGCAGTACAGAGAAATGTAGGATTAAAAAAAAGGGGGAGGCAGGAGCCCAAAACCTCTGTTCCCTAGAGACCTGTTCTCCTGCAGAGCAACTTAATCCCTGTTAAAAAGCAAATGAAATAATCCAGTTGCTAACTCTGCTCTGGCCGTTCCATTCAAGCCCCAAGCCCGCCGGACCCCTCCAGCCTGGCCCAAGCCCAGCAGATTCCCTGAGCGGGACCTTTCCAGGGCTGAAACCATCGCTGGCACCACAAAGCTGTGGTGGGAAAGCTGTAAATCAACAGAGATCCTCAGTTAGGGCACAGCCCGTGAGTGTCGCTGCCTGGCAGCGCTGCCCAGGGCACAGCTCACCGGGTGGCCGTGTTGGAAAAGTGTCTCCCAACCTTTCCCAGGAGACACCAGCCCCATCCTCCTCAGACACAGGGACACAGGGCTGGGAGAGCCACGTGCTGGAGGAGCCAAAGCTCACCAGGGCCTCCACCCAGGGCAGCCAGGGAAGATGTTGGCCCAGGATCTCTTATCACACCCGGCCACCTTGGGCGGCCCCGGCCAGTGCTGCTCCTCCTGGGGGAAGCCACCACATGATGGGACGAAAGCAAACAGCGACAAGGGGACAAGCTGTGGCACCACGCCAGCACTGTGGCACACGCAGGGCAGGATGCTGCTCCTGCCTCCTGCTCTGATCCCCCTGGCAGCAGCGCCAGCATGGAACACCTAAACCCCTCCTTTTTAACAGCAGAAACTCAGCGGAGCCACGAAATTCCTCCCCGTGGGCGCACGCACGATGGTGAGGTGACAGGAACAAGCACGGACCCACTCCTTGGTCACAGGGGAAAATCTGAGCTCGGCTCCCCTGGGGAAAACACGTGGCAGCTCCAAGGTCAGATGGAGCCAGATTAGCTGGCAATGCACGGACAGGGCCGAGGAGATGCCGGGTTTGAGCCGGCTGCCAAGTAAACAACAAAACTCCTCAGGAAGCAAAACCAGCCGTCCTCGTGCTGCTGGTAAAATTAACCCGGCAATAAATTTGTAATCAAATGGGTTTCCTCAGCCAAGCCCAAAGGATCTGGTCATCTCGGGGCCGTGACCGACGCTGCCCCGGGAAACTCAAGATGGAAACTGTGTGGAAAGTCGGGGTGACCCCACATCCACAGGGGCAGGGTCCCTCCCGGAGCAGCCTCCTTTGTCCCCGGCATGGAGACTGGGATCTGGCAGGGCCCCCCAGCCCCATCCCAGCTGGGCGGGCTGGGGGCACTGGGATGCTCTCCAAGCCCCTTGGAGGGCTGACAGGGATGGATGCTGGCACCGAGCCGGGGGTCAGGGGCCTGGACTTACACACACGAGCATTTACATATGAAACACTCCCAGCTCCAATATCCGCTGCTGCCTCCACCTCCCCGGGGAGATGAATAGAGATGAGGGGGGAGAAGGGAAAAGAAACCTCTCCAGCAATAAAACCTTGTTTTCCTCCAGCTCTGGCCAGCCCCGCAGCTCAAGGGCAGGCTGGGCTGGCTGTTTTCAGTGCTGGGAGCACACTTAGATCCATGGCAATGCCAAACAGCGACAGCAGGATGCAGGGCACAGCATCTCCACGCCAACCATTCCCTGTGGGCACCCCTTCTGTGCCTGGATGCACAGGGAAGCCCCCCAGCAGCGTGAAAGGTTTCCAACTGTGCTGGCTCAAGCAGCGTTTGGCCTCCTCCAAGCACAGAATCCCAGACTGGTTTGGTTGGAAGGGACCTTAAAGGCCATTTCATCCCCATGGGCGGGAACACCTTCCACCAGACCAGGTCGCTCCAAGCCCTGTCCAACCTGGCCTTGGACACTTCCAGCCTCCACCCCTTCCCTGCCTGCTCTGCTTCCTGAATTAAAGCCACAGAGGGCTGTGGTAAACACAGCTGGTGACAGACAAAGTTGGCATCACTCAGTCAAGAGGCAGCAAAACAGACCAAAACCCACAGGCTGGGCTTCTTGGGGATGTGCCACCCGCGTTTCCATGTCCTTGTTCCGGGCTCGTGGGAGCAGAAAGTGCCACGAGCTCCGGGATGTGGGAGCCAGCACAGGAGCCAACGCTCCCGGCGGGGCTCTGGGCAGCACCTGGAGAGGGGCAGGCTGCCAGCTCAGCTCCTGCAAGCAGTCACCTTGTAAACACGATTAATAATGTCATCTTGGCTCCCCGCGCCTCGCTCTCGCGGGCAGGACGGGAATTCACCGAGCTGCAGCTGGAGACGGGGCCAGAAACCTCCCTGTGAGAGCTTCAGCAGCAGCCCCAAAACGCAGAGTGGGGGTCAACGGCACCCAAACCCCGCACCCAAACCCTGCACCCATCCCTGTTCTGGCTACCGAGGGGCTGGAGATGGAGGGGACAGAGGCGGCCACCACCCGCGGCACACCCAGCCGGCACATGGCGACCCGGGGCTCCTTCTGCATTGATTCCCAGTGCCAACTGCAGCGAGGCTCAGGAAAAATTTATGACGGACACCACGGCAGCATAAGAAAGTGAATTATATTCCTCCCAGACTCAATAACTCAGGGCAGCTGTCAGCCACAGAGCTGCGGGATTAACCCTTCGCAGCGGTGGCACGGAGGGTGGGGACACCGCCAGCCCGCTGGTGACAACTCCCTTGGCTCCCTGCTAAATTAAACATGGAATTGATTCACCTTTGTTATACAATGGGATCAGCTGGTAAAGCCCAGCAGAGGCCTTGCTGTGGAAAGGGGAGAGTCAATGACAGCATTGTTGGATGACAGGCGATGGCATTCCAGGTGACTTCTGTTTCCCTCTCCTCTCCTTCTAGCAGGAGAATCCCTGCAGCAGGATGAGGCTGGCTGGGCATTCCAGAGGAAGAAGCTCCTCTGACAGCAGGGAAGATAAAAAATAGAGAAAGAAAGGGGAGAAAAAGCATTCCCAGAGCACCAGGTAAGCCGAGCTGCTCTCCCACTGCCCGGGCTCGCTGCCTGTGACAGTGGGACAACGGCCGCCTGCCTCCAGCCACCTGCCAGGGGCCAGCCCAGCACGATCGGGTGTCCCAGCTGGCTCTCCAGGGACAGCCTGCGAGGCAGGAGAGGGCACAGCACTGGGAAAGAGCTTTAGAAAGAAAAGAAGTGAAAAACAGCAAGCTGCACCCGGGTGCCACCGTGTACCCGCAGCCACGCAGCGAAAACACCCTCACCAGAGCAGGATCAGCCCCCATCCCGTGGGAACAGCATCCTGCTCTCCCTTGGAGCAGGAATTTGAGCTCAGTTCCTTCCCCAGCTGTTATTTGCCAAGCAGCTTCCCCGCGCTGCTCCCAGGGCCGGGCGGCCGCTGCCCCAGCGCTCCTCCGTGCCCAGGCACACGGCCCCAAACCCAAAGGCAGGACAAAAGAGGGAAGCGAAGCGGAGCCGTGGGAGCACCATCCCTCCCGGCTGCCTCCCCGGGAAGCCGGCAGCTCCTCCTGGCCACGCCGGAGCGCTCGGTCTGCCTCGATCGGCGACCGAGGACAGATGGTGAGACCCAGCAGGAGCCGGAGCGGCTCAGCCTCTCCCCGCCGGGTCACAAATACCTCTCAGGGTGCCGAGCCCATCCAGGAACTTCTTGTACTTCTCCAAGTTCATCTTCCAGCCGAAGCCACCCCGCTCCTCAGCCGGGCAGCATCGGGGCAACCACAAGCTGCAGCCACTGTCCCCGGCTCCGCATTCCCGCTGGGCTCCTCTCAGTCGCCCTTTGACCACTGGCAGCGTTTCCTTATTTGATGAAGCTCAGAAAAGCCTCCCAGGGCCAAGGCCACCCCCCTTTTTGCAAATGAGCCCAGCAACTGCCCCGCACCACCAGGGCCCCCCGGCATCCCTTATCCCACCCCTCCATGCCGGAGGTTTCAGGGATTGTATGTCCTGGGGATATTTCCAGCCAGGAGCATGTTCGAGGGAAAAAAACCAACGGGATTTAAGGCTGGCAGGCAGGAAATTGCAGGCAGTGGGTTCCCCATCCTTGTGGGAAAAGCCACCCTGGTGACCGACACCAGGCCAGCAGTCTGGGAGAAGCCATCAGAGAAATGCCATAAAATGTTGGAAAAACGGGCCAGGTGAGACCCAGGAGCAGATGGGGAGCAGATCCCTCCTGTGTCTGCCCCCCGACACTCGCCACATGTTCACCTCACCCCGGTTGCGAGGCGCTTACAAAGCTGAAAAGGAGATTTACTGCTTTTAAAGGAATTTTTGGCAGCAGGAACCAGCCCGGAGTGATCCAAGGGGATCCAAGTGCCTGACCCACTCATTGCTGCCCTTCAACAGGACTGGTGTCCACTGGGCATGAACTAGGACTTCTGTCAAATCAAATAATAAAAACAATAATGATAATGATAATATCATCATCATCAGTAGTGTTGAAATGTGCTGTCGTGGAGGTAGATCCTGCTCTCCCCCATTCCCTCTCTGGAAAGATCCCAGCAGATTGAGCAAGACCCACCACACAATGCAGGATCACCCTGCCTGGGCTCCAGCACGACACTTGAGCTTTGCCAGAGGAAGGGGAGAGAAATCGGAGCGAAGATGTGCTGCAAGAGCCAAATCTCCCCCCAAAAAACCAGAGGTGGGAGCTCCCTGTGTCTCAGGGGAGTGAGGAGATTCCCCTCATCCATGGGCACTCTGCGAGGTGCGTCCCCAGGGCGACCCACAGCAACATTATCCATAAAAATATTAATAAAACCAGAAAACTCATGGAAGCAACCCTGTGTCCACCTCCTTCACAGCTGCAGGACAGACGGCCACTTCTCCAGGGACAGACACACGGCGGAGGTATCACTGCATGGTGAGCAGAGCAAACCCAGCAGGCCAGTTGCTGCTTGTGCCCCTGACAGCTGGGAACCAGGGCAGCCAAAAATCCCTCTGGGAGCTCCAAGATGGAAAAGGGGGCAGGGGGCGAGGTGCCTTCTCCACACTCTGATTACCCCAGGACCCTCTGCACCCCTGGGCTCCGGTGGGATGGGGGTGACATCCGTTCGTGCCAGCAAGAGGAGGCTGATGCAGGAGCTGATCCAACCACCAGGGAGTGGCCACAGGAAGAGCCTGGATTCAGGGCTGGAGCTGGAGGTGCCTGGTGCCCGCTGCATCCCTGGCATCACAGGGCCATTCCCAGCCATCCCCCCGCGCCCGCCAGCAGCGCCCGTGGCTGAATAAAGTTGTTGCGAGAAGCCAAGTTGTCACCACTAAAAATAGCACAATGGAATTTTCCTCTAAAGGAAGACAAAAAAAAGGAGGGGGGGAAAAATCCTGATTCTTGTTGACAAAGGGGCTGTGAGGAGGAAGGGTGGGAATAACCTCATGGAGGGGACACGAGGGGACATCATGTCCTCCCCCTCCGACACCCCCAAACAGGCACGGAAAGTCGAGCCCATCACAGGGGGACAGTGACATCCCATCTTATTTATCTCCATCCTCCCCTTCCCAGCAAAGGGGAGAGACCAGACCCCACCAGGACAGCCACTGGACACGGCAAGCAGGCAGCTGCTCCAAAATGACAGGAGGGAGATGTAGGGAAGACATCCCGGAACCCACCGGGCACCCCCAAACCCTGCCTTGATGGGGAGAAGGGCACTTCCCTCCTCCCGTCCCGAGGGGGTTAATGGCAAGCGGGTCTGACGCCACCAGATCCCATCCCCAAGCATCCCAGCTCCCTCTCCCCTCTGCCGGGAACGCCAGGAATTCCTGGAGGAGGGAGGATCGCTCCAGCTGGCTCGATCAGCGCGCTGAGACTGAAGGGGGGGGAGTCAGGGGAGCCCCCAGCTCCCGCGACGGCCACCGCACATCCAGGAATCCCAGATCTCCCAGCACAGCAACTGCCCTCCCGCCAGGAACGAGAAGCATCCCAAACAGCCGGCCGGGATGAAATATCTCCACAGGCAGCAGCGTCTGGAGGCGCCTGCACTGAGACCTCCCGTGCCACCCATGGCTGTGCCCACCGCTGCCACCCCGGAGCTGGGGGGATGCTGGGACACCCCAGGAGCCGCGGGAGCGGGGATGGGGCTGGTCCGGCCAGGCCGGGGATGTTGGCAGAGCCGGGGAATGCAGGTGTGACCCCCGGCACGCCTGGGGTGCAGGGTGGATTTATTTAGGGACAGCCCCGCACCGTCACCGCCCTGGCGAGCCCCCAGCGGGGTGACAGGGACGGCCAGGGCCACCGCAGCTGTCCCCAACATCACCGTGCCAACCGAAGGCGCCTGAAGCGGAGGGGTGGTGCGGGGGCACTAATTAACGCTCATTAGCTGGCAGGGCAGGACGGACAGAGCGGGACCACTGGGCTGGGAAGACATCCCGGCCCCGCTCGGCAGGGAAAGGAGTCGCTCCCACAGGATAGTTTTACCAGGAGCAAGACTGCCCAAGGTCAACTGGAATCTCTCAGCCAAGGGAGCCCTTGTATACGGTTTCCTGCAGGGAAAAACAAGCTGCTGGCAAAAGCATTTCTGTAGGGCCACAACAGACCCGAATAACGATTAATAAAAACCAAGACGAGTCCCGTCCTGATGGGACGCGACCAGAAGTCAGCCCAAAAATCCCACTGGGATCAAGGCACAGCTCCATGGCTGTGCAGGACTGGAGTAGATGGCTGGGAGAAGCAAGGGCAGAGCAAGGGATTTGGAGAAGGAGCTGGTTTCAATCCCAGCCATGCCAGGATTACACCCTCGATCCAGGCAGGGGTCCCAGCAGAGCTTGAGGAAGGGGAAAAGACTCCCAGCAGAGCTCAAGGTGAGCAAAACAGAAGCTGGGAGAGAACACAACCCACGTAGGTGCTGCAGAGGTGCAAAACACAGCACTCATCACCTGTGGGAGGCTGGAAAAGCTTCCCCAGCATCATTAAAAAACGCTCATCTGAGCAGAGGAGGGCAGGCAGGGCAGGCGGCCGCCGGCACGCTTGGGCTCACCGGAGGGAAACAGGGCTCAACAGGAAATGAAAAATGGAAATGCAGGCTTGTCACGCACAGGAAAACATCAAAATAAACACGATTGTGGCCTCACAGCGCCCGGAGCTCGCTGGCTCAGAGCGCTGGCAAACAGGGGGTGACAAAGGGACACTCCAGGCACGGCCAGGCCCCGGCTGCAGGGACCAGGCACAGGCACGAGCCCCGCACAGACCTGTCCCAGCTCTGCTGGGAGCCACAGAGCCCCGCTGTGCTCCGAGGGGTGACCCCGAGCTGCAGCCCACCCTGCCGGGATCAGCATCCTGCTTCTCACCCGGAACCTCCCAAACCATCCTGCCCAGCCGCTCCCCTCCACATCCCCCGCCTCTTCCAGGAATCTCTGGGCTTATCTGACCCAGAAGCAGGACACACATCTCAGATCACATCCCAGGACTTGTTTTATCGTGTCCACGGCCAAACGCACTCCAAATCTGATCACTCAGCCTCCCGCCCCACCACACATCCCTGAGGGAAGCTGACGCTGGAGGATCCCCCTCCCCGGCCCCCCAGCCGGGTGAGATCCATCCAGACACACCAAACCCCACGACATGAGCTTGGAAGCGAAACTTCCCAGCTTATTAGCATGAGCATCCTCCGTGCAGGGAATTTCCTTGGCAGTTTCCCTCTCGGAGCTGGAGGCTGTTTGAACACCCCCAAACGCGGCAGCGGGCCCAGACCCCACAGACAGAGCAGTGCTGAGAGGTTAAATCTGGAGATTTCTGGGAGAAAGAGCGTCTGGCAGGAAAGGGAGATCTCAAGGACAGCATCCAGCAGGGATGAGGGGTGTGCTGGGGAGACCAGCTCCCTGCCTCCACCCCTGCTCCCCCACCAGCTCCCAGCACCGGCTCTGCTGGTTCCCACCCCACCCGCAGCCTCCGAAGGGATGGGCTGGGATGGGAAAGGTGTGAGCAATCCGGGCTGCGGAGAGGAGCCGGTTTGCTGGTCCTGCCCATGGACCTGGGAGGGTTCACCCAGTGCCGGGGGGCACAGCACGGCTGACCAGCCCCAGCAATCAGGGCTGCCGCTGTGTCCCCGCTCCCGGCCCCATCCCAGGTGTGCCAGCACCCCTGCTCCGCCTCTCCCCAGGGCAGCGATTGCCTCACCTGCCTGGAAAACTCAGCTGGCGTTGCTAAGATGCGGCCACAGCACGGAGCTTCCACGGCAGCGACGCCCTGGGCACGGCGGAGCCACGGAGAGGACTGGGAAGGGCTGGATTATTGGAGCTCAGGGAGTGGAGTCCTTCCCAGGGCTTCCCTGCGCTGCTTCCCAGCTGCTCCGTGCATCTTCCCACTACCCCACGCCCGTCCCGGCCCTCCTGCTCCAGCCGGCAGCGAAACACTGCCCCGTGCAGGAACCAGCCAGGCTGAGCCCACGGTCCAGGAAGGGCTCACGGCCCCTCTGTGCAGGAGGATGGAGCTTTATCCAGAGATCCCAGCACGGACCAGCTCCTTCACGCCCACCCCGAGCTCCAGCACAGCCTCTCCCTGCACCAAGACAGGAGGAACTGGGACCTGCAGCGCCCTGCTGCTCCCACAGCCTGGATTTATCCATTTCAGATCCATGAAAAAGGCACTTATCACCCGGGCATTCAAACAACGGTGTTAAGACACTTCAAATTTAAATAAAACCTCTGTTTTACTTCCCTCTGGGAGGTTCCTTGCCACTGGCATCAGCCACGGTATGTCCAGAGCAGTCTAAACTTAGCTGACACAAGCGAGACGAGCCTGGAAAGGAGGTTGGCTGGGAACCAGCAGACGGAGGTCAAAGACTCCGGTCTCGCCCCTGAGCATGAGCCGGGAAGGAAAAGGTTCCACGGGAACGCAGCGCTGAGGAGAGCAGGGAGACAACAGCTCCAGCCCTTTCCAAAGGCTCGGCGGCTGAGAGGAGATCAAAGCCTTCCGGCACAGCCCCTCGCCAGCGGGTCACGTCCCGGTGACGGTGCCAGCGAGGTACCGCGGATGAGGCCACCTTGCACCCACCCCCACGCCTTCCCTGGGGGTTTTCTCTCTGGACCAGAAGCGCATGGAAAGGAGGAGAAGCAGCCAGCAGCCCCAGGAGCGGCGAGAGCAGGGCTCAGCCACGGTTCTGGTTCATTAGCGGGGCACCAGGACAACGCCGGCCGTCGCCTGCGCTGATGCCGGGGATGCCGGAGGGATGGGGGGAGGCATTGCCTCTCTGCCAGGCAATCCCAGCCCGGGAGGCACCGCCGCGCCTCGGGATGGGGATGACCCCGCTGCCAAGGCAGCAGAGAGAGGCCGGGCCAGGTGGGGTGGATCCTGTCACCTGCAGCACCCCCAGGCCCATCTCCCCGCTGGCCAAAACAAACACGAGCACAGCAGCTCCTTGCACCAAGCGCTGGGGCTCCACCTCGGGCACCCAGGGCTGCCCCAGGCTCCTGCCACCTCCTTGAGCCCCCCTGTGCCTCTGGTCCCACTCCCCATGCCAGAGAATGACTCCCACACGTATCCCCCCAAAAAATCAGTGTTATTCACCCAATGATGGAAAATCCCATGGCTTCCAGCCCAGCTTCCCCCACGCTTGCTCAAGCCAGGGACTCTCCACTCCAAAAGTGGAACTCGGCCAACCCTCCTCCCGAGGGATGGAGAGGAAGAAGGGCTTCCTCTCCCCCAGCGAGGAGTCACCACCACACCACCAGCCCCACCGGTGCTCTCACAGGCCACAGAGGCCTCGTGCAGCCCACTCAGCACCACCCAGGAGCGATGTTTATCCTTGTGGGATGGATCTCCCAGCAGCCCCCTGCATCAGGAGGCGGCTGCACGCTGGGAGAGCTGCTTGGCTCAAGGAGCAAGGCACCTCCGAGTCCCCAGACCCCTCCAGTTGCATTTACTGTGGCACAACACCAGCCACAAGCGGCAGAAAAAGAGCTTCAGAGATGGGCATGGCCAGGAATGCCACCTACCACCAGGAAGGCTCCAGTCCCAACCGGGAATGAACCCTGGTTGATTTATACAAGGCTCCCCCACCTCTCCTGCCCACTCCAGGGTCTCCTCCAGTCCCTGGGAGGTTGTTCCCTCCCCAGCTGGAGCCAGGCTGCTCGAACAAGGTGAGAAACCACCTTGTGCTGTCCCAGTCCAAACAAGCCAGGCCACGTGCTGGGCACCACGGAGCAGGCAGAGACAGCACCGGGAGCGGACAAAAGCTTCCTGGGTGCCACAGCTCCAGTTTTCTACTCTCAACCCCAAAAAACCAGTTAATTATGAAAGAAAAAGGATTTCACCGGGATTGATTAGTTAATGTTTACAGCGCTGCGAGCAGGGGAAGCACGACCTGTGTTCTGAGCTTGGCAGAGCTGCCGGCACCCTTGCGCTGCCAGACATCCCGGGGGCTGCTCAGCACAGGGCCACGAGCTGGCTCCCGATTTTCCAAGGGGACAGTGAGGGTCAGCACCCCCCAAAACACGATGGGAGGTTGCCATGGGAATGGAGAGCAGCCTCAGCTGCTGGGGCCACTCAGGGTGACAGAGTCCAGCTCCCCTTCCTGCCCAGAGCCCTCTGCTGTGGTGGCAGCATCCAGAGAGGTGCCCAAAAAGCTCCACCACCATCACCCCCCATGCTGAGGCTGTCATTCCCACCAGGATCCACGGCAGCAGGTCCCGGCGTGTGCCGCAGCACTGTGATGCAGGGATGAGGCAAGAGGGGCTGGAAGCTGCCCCGTGGCCGGCTCCCTGCGGGGAACTGGCCTGCTGGCTTTCAACTGGGCCAGACTGGTGAAGGTCGTGGCACTGGGGACCTCCCCCTGCAGGTGTGGGGCTCTTTCCAGACAGGACAACCCCGGGGACGCCGGCGGCTGAAGGAAGCCGGAGTTAGGGAAGCGCTGAGACAGCACCGGAGTCACCACCCCCAAAATCCCCACTTTTAGCCCCATCCTCTGGTTCAAGCCACCCCCTCGGGAGCAGGGCACAGCAGGTGGGTGCCCCCGCAGCGCTGATGCAAACGTCCTCCCCCGGCACGCCCGGCATCGGGAGCATCCCGGCGAGCCCCGGCGCCGCAGCGCTGCGGCACAACTCCCCGGCACCCCGCTGCCGAGGGTGGGTGTTCTTCGAAAGAAAGGAATCACGGGGATCTGCCAGCTGCTTCACTCCTGCTCACCAGGGAAAACCAGGACTCGCAGCCTGCTCTGGGACCCTTCACGTGCCACCGCTCTCCTCGACTCCGGGCCTGCCCCGGCTCGCTCGACGGCAGAGGCCTCGCTGCTCAAATTGGGATTTTTTAGGGCATTTAGTGGTGCTGTCTAAGAGAAGCGCATTTGCAATCGCAGCTCTGGCAGTGCCAAGTGTCCTCCTTGCCCTCCTTGCCCTCCTTGCCCTCCTTGTCCTCCTTGCAGCCGGTGCTGGCAGTGCCAGGTCCTGGATGTGGCAGGTCCGGGGTGGCCACCACAAGCCGGCCACCAACGCCGCGGTATCCCCACTCGGCCCTCAGCAGCCACATTTCAGTGAAAACTCCCGGTTTTTGCAGGATTAAGAGGGGGAGGGGATGAGCCAGTGGAAAACTTGTTCTGGACAGGAAAAACCAAAGGGTTTACAGGAGCTGCAGTGGGGGATAACAGGGAAGAGACAACACATGCACCAGCTCGGAGCCAAACAACCCAAACTGGGGCTCCCACTCAGCCCTTGCAGCGCTGCTGGGATGTCCCAGGAGGGGTGGGGAGCTGGGAAGGGGTCAAAAGCAAAGGAAAGCTTTCATGGAGCATAAACACTCATTTCCCCTACACCACGAACAAGCTCCAACAACACCCAGCAGGCTATTTCCAAGTTATCAGCACCTTTCTACCATATCCCACTGTAAAAATCAGGTATTCCCTAAAAAAACTCCTTCCCAGAAGGACCCAATTGCTCATGGAAGGCACCAACACCCAGAGCAGGGAGCAGGCAAGGGGAGCCCAGGTGCCAGGGGTGCTCCAGCTGGACCAAGGGCTTTACAGGCACTGGAATTTCCATTTCTTTTTTGGAACAAAGCAAACCCGATGCAAACAGCAGCCCCTGCCATGCCAGCGCTGGCACCCGTGTCTCCACGCTGAACCCAGCTACATCAAAGCAGCTTTTTATTAATAAAAAAGTTTGTCAAGTACTTGGACAAGCCCAAGTCACGTTTCCCAGCGCCTTTCCACAGCACCCGACGAGGTTTTATTCCCTGCTCCCCGCGGAGGCTGCGCGTCTCTCCCACCTCTGGGATGTGTGAGTGGCACCCCCTGAATCGGGGAGCCAGGGAATCCATTATTCCCCTTTCTCCGCAGGCAGAAAGGAAAAGGAAACAGGCGCCGCGAGCGCCTGGCTCCTCTCGGCTCGGCCATCCGCATTGTAAAGAGACTTGGCTGCTAAACTTATAAAACGGAGCACTGGGAGCCCTGTGGGGCTGGAATCTGGGCTCCAGGACAAGCCTAGCGCTGCAGCGAGGAGGAGAGAAAAAAAATAATAATAACAAGCAGAAGAATGAGAACGCACACAGCTGCCGGGGATGAGCCGCTGACATCAAAACTGCACACTCACTGCCGGTACCGGCACTGGCCTCGGCAGCACCTCGGCCCTCCATCCCTGCCCGGCTGCGGCTCAGGGAGCGACCCCGGCCGCGTGGGGGGCTGCGGAGGGCACGAGTGGGTCTCCGCTCCCCTCGTGCCACCGCGGGTGAGAGCACAGGGACGGCGGATGTCGCGCTGCTCCGAGCGGCGGGGTGCCCGGGTGGGATGCTGGGCACCCCGCGTAAGGGACACAGGGACCCCAAAACTCTGTGAAAGCCACCCAAGGGACGTGGGAGCCTCACGCCGGGCTGCCGAGCGCGCCCGGCAGCCCACGCAGGAACCCCAGACATCCCACGCTGCGGACACCAGTGCCGCTCATCCCTCGGGCACCCCACGCAGGGATGCTGAGCCCGCGGGCAGCCCACGCAGGAGACGCGGCACCCAGGAACCCCACGCAGGGACGCTGCGCCCCCAGACAGCCCACGCAGGGACCCGGGGCACCCCACGCACGGGACACCTGCGACGCTCAGAGCGGGGTACCCCACGCTGGGGACACTCGGACCAAGGCACCCCACGCGGGGACACCGCGCTCCCCGAGGATGCTGCCCCCGAGCATCCACCCCGCAGCGCGCCCGGGGCCGCCTCCAGCGCTCCGGCCTTGGGCACCGAGAAAACACCGGGAGGGCACTGGAAAGGCTCCGCGAAGGCTCCGGGAAGGCTCCGGGACGGCGCCGGCTCAGCCCCGCGGGGCGGCCCCGGCGCGCTCCAGGCCCGGCCGCGGGCCCCGGCGGGCGCGGTACCTTTGTAGCGCTCCAGCACGTCCTCGTAGGCCTGCACGAACTCCTTCTCCTGGCTGCGGTTGGCCGGGAGCAGCCCCGGCACGTACCCGGCCATGGCGGCCTTTGTGCCCGCGCTGGGCGCAGCTGCCGGCGGCGCGGCCAGGGCCCGTCTGTGCC
>VWPU01007299.1:0-18919 GCA_013398955.1 Callaeas wilsoni
TGCCCACACTGCCTTCCCTCCCCTCTGTCCCTCTGTTTGCCTCCCCTTGCTGCACTTATCTGATGGTCGAAGTCACTTACTCTTATTTACATTGCCCATAGGGCATGTTGGATTGGAGCACATTTCCTCTCTTGTTACAGTTGATGAATGCAGCTCTATTAAAATATCATCTCATCCTCACACTAGATTGCAGTCTAAGATAGTATGTGTTTTTTCTATATCGTTTATACAAGAAAGATTATGTTAAATGCCAGACCCAGTAAATATTTCAAGATCCACTGCATTGCTGAGAACAGTTTCTCCCTGGGCATATGTTTCAGAGCCAAAGAAAACACTTTAAAAATTTCCTTCCTGTTTAATTTTTTTTAAAGGGCATTCTCCCTATATCTGTTACTGAAATGACAAGTTGTCATGTTCCTTGATCTTATTACAGTTGCAGATGTAACTCAGCGGGGAATCTGCCCAAGTTTACATGTAAAATCATAAGACCCTGATTCTGATTTTTTTTTTATCAGTTTAAATCTTTCTGTGGTGTAGGACTTCCAGCTTTACCTCATTGTAATCAAGATCAGAATTGCTCCTAATTATAACACTTAACTCCTGTGTAGTGCTTTACACTTTTCAGGCTCTCTATATTCATCAATTAATTAATCCCCAAAGCAGTATTAGATTTCTGCTAAAAAAATAAAAAAGGAAACCAAAGCAGGAGGGTGAGAAGAACTTGCCAAAAGACAGAGGTGATGGAGGAAGAGAACGGCCCTAGTCCTAATCCCAGTATCCAGGGAGGAGAAGAGCACCCCAATTTCCAATCCCAGTGTGTTCTTTCAGTTCACTCTCTCTCAAACCCTCGCTGTGTGGATTGTCCTTCCCAAAGTGCAGGTAAATGTCCCTGGATAATCGTGGCACAGGACCTGCCCTGTGCCACCTGCACCTGGATAAACCCCTGCATGGATTCTGGAATAAAAGCCATGGCTGCACAAAACACGCTTCCAGAATATCAGTTTTGTTCCAGAGTAATATCCAGGCAGGATATTTTACTGGCCTATCTGTAGTGGATTAATTATTCTAGTACAGCTGTTCTGGGAAGGTGTTTCCCTGTAGGCAAGCCCATGGAGGGCAGAGGGGAAATGTGAGCTTGTTGAGGGATTAGGCAGAAGGGTGGGATGTTTAAAGGTTCAGCTAAGCTTCAAATAAATGAATTTAAACCTTTGGAGGTTTTCTGCATCGCGCCTCATGGAGATCAGATCATTTTTATCAAAGAGAGAATAAAAAGAACCAAGATGCAAATTTTTTCTTACTACACTGGTTAGTTGGAGAGGGAAGAGAGAAGTGACTTCAAGAGAAAAAGCAGGTTTCATGGACTTTAGATTATGTGATTTTGGAAGGTGTGAGTCATTAGGAAAGAAGAGGGGGGAAAAAGAATTTTCTCTGGTCGCTATGCAGTAATGCAGAACAGTTGTTACTGTGTTTATTTCTGTGTTTTCCAGCATGGAAATTGTTGGCATGGCCCATTGTGAGGTAGGGATTGTGCAAACTGAAATAGAAAAGCAAATAGTCACCAATACAATGGCAGCTGATGCCAACTGTAACACCTGACGCAAATATGTTGAACCTATCAGAGAGGAGGGATCATTAAAAGAAACAAGTATTCTTTTAACTTTGATTTCGTGAAGGCATTTTGATTTGTTTAGGGTGTTATAAGAATAACTGGAACAACTGCACTGGACTGGAATGGCACACCAAGTAGGGCAGAGAGAAGAAATCTTTGATTTCTGCTTTTGTACTTCAGAATCTGAAAACAGAAAAGTACTTCATTAAAAGCAGGGGCAGCAGGAGATCGAATGGTTTATTCTTTTTACAGTGGATTAATATTTTGAATCAATATTTCATTAATAATATTTACTCTTATAAGCCTACTTTTTCTTAAGAAAAATTGAAAATCAAACATAAACAAATGCAGCTGTTGTTTGCGTTCCTCCTGAAGGTCCTCTGCCTGTGCACCGAGGTGTTTCTTCCTTTCCCTTGTTTTATTTTCTTTTTAAACCTTGAGGCTGATAAAAGTCAGATTATTTTCAAATTGTTTATGTTGTTGCCTATACCAAAATCATTCCTTTCTAAGGAAATTATCTTAAAAGCAGCCAAGTCTGCTGACACGGTATCGTCTGTTGAAAATGCCTCTGGTCATGGCTGCGTTTCATAGATTGGTTGCGGGTACAGGAATCATTGCAGGATTCTTCCCTGGCTTCCTCTGACCTTGCTGCTTGTTTTGTTTGTGTTTTGGGGTTTTGAAGCAGGTCCATGGAGCAGAGTCACCCAGCAGCACAACCTGGGCTGCCGAGTCACACATTGTACACAGAGAGGATGCGCCGGGGCCGCTCCGGGCCCCGGCAGGGCTCGTATCCCTGGGATGCTCGTTCCTTGGGTCAGAGCAGCTCCGTGGCCTCTCGCTGGGGTGCTGTGAGCCCTCTGGAGCTGGACAGAGCTGGACAGAGCTGGACAGCCTCAGCAGGTCACCGGTGGTTCAGCCTGAACATCTGACCGACAGTGCCAGGGCGCGTCCCAGCGCAGGTTATCGCGTCTGTCTCTGCTTATCCTGTGCACGAGGGCGTGCAGTCTGTGTGCAGAGCCCATCTAAAGCTCACCAGACTGAGATGCTTTGCTCAAGGACCCGAGTGCAGCACTTCTGCTCCCACCTGGCCCACCTCTCCCCTGTGGCTTGTCTTCCCCCGCGGTTCCCTCCCTGGGGGAAGCAGCTGCTGTGCAGACTCGGAGCTTGTCCTGACCCTGGGTGAGGAGAGAGCTGAGAGCTCAACTGAGAGCTCTCAAATGCTTCTGGTTCACCAGTGCAGACACAGAGTACACAGCAGGAGAACATCTGCCTACAGGGAATACTGTGCAGGGCTTGCAACGCTTGAATAATTTTTGTCTGCTCCTATGGTGCGAAATGGTTGGATCCCAACCCAGCACAGAGCAGAGTCACTGCTGCATTCTCTGCTGGCTGAACACATTGCCCCTGACTGCAGCTCCTTCCCATCCTGTGCTCCAGGGATGGCAGGGAAAGCAGCAGCACAGAGCTCTGGGACCTGTGTGGGCCCGTGTGCCCTGGCAGTGCTGTGTGTTTGGAGGCTTTGGCCTCGGTGTGTTTGTCTGTCCCTTGTCTCATGAGAGGGACAGGAGGCGAGCTCAGATCCAAGTGCAGACGTTTGTCTCCTGTTTAGAAAAAACAACTGCTGTTTGGGCAAGTTTCTCTTCTTGCATATCTAGTCCCAGCCTTGAACCGTCCCTCTCCATCCCACAGTTACTCTCTCCCTTAGCACGGACTTATTTGTTTTTCTTTGCTCCTTTGATACCAGCATTTCTTCTCTCCCAGAGTTTAACTCTTCTACAAGAGGCTCAAACGTGTTTTCTGTATGTTCATGGTTAGGTTTGCAAAGCTAAGAAAAGCCAGCCAAGCAGGTCAGGGAAAAGAGCCTTCATGTGCTTTGTGGATTGCTCTCATGGTTGGTGAAACTGGCAGGACAGGGGGGAAAAAAAGTGTTTGTCTGTGTGTGTGTATGTGGAAATCTTTGCAGCTACAGTCTAGACCTTCCCTGCTGTTCAGGGAATCGGGGAAACTGCAGCCAGAGCGGCGAGGCTGGGTGAAATCATAATAGTCCCATTGACACCAGCCTGCACTCAGTGGCTGTGCAGACCCGGCAGCTTGGCAGGGGAAATGTGTCACCCACACTGTCCTGACTGGGGGACCCCCAACACCCACCAGTGGTGCTGCTTTCTCCTGCAACAGCCGAAATACCCATCAGGACACTGCCTCTGAGCTCTAAGCAGATCCAGGGGAGCTGTGGATCAGGTGTTGCTTAGGTAAACAACACTTTAGCACCCCATTTATACAGAACACCTACGAGGTACAATGAGAGTAGGTTTTCCTTCCCCAGTGCCATCAGTGCTCTCCTCTCTGATGTGAGAAAATCTCACACACTCCCCTGGAGACTGAAACACGGCGAGGTTGGCCAAAGACTGTTGTGTTGAGCCATATGTTGACCCAAATCATCAGGAGATTCTGTGGGTTTTGTGTCCCAGCTTTGTTGCGTTCAGGCCCTCCCTTGTGTTTGTCAGGCTTCCAGGCACTGATGTCTGGCGTTCCCACCCTGTCTGCCACCCAGTCCCAGCGAGCTTTTTGCTGAAACAGGAGCCTTTGATTTTTCATTTTGAAATAACTCTGGGGGTTTCAATTTCTTTCCTGGGTATTTTTTAAGATTTCAGATGAAAAGAATAAAAAGTCTGTATCCAAAACAAAACCTCTTATGTTGGGGGCAAATGAAATGTTTCCCCTTTTTTCCTCCTCCTCTTTCCTTTTTCCTAATTTGATCCTGGTTTAAAACACAAACTGGAGACAACCAGAAATGTTGTTACAGTGCTATTATCCTCTTTTTCCTTCCTTTCCTTGGCTGTGATGCATTGCACTACTTGCAATCCTGACTTCCCCAGAAGACACTTTCCGGGAGCCTCCTTTTCCTCAGAATTCCAACCCCGGCTCCCCAAGTTGTTCCTGTGCGTACCAGATTAATGACATCAACCCCACCAGTCTGTATTTTCGGCTGCAAAAATAGCAAGGTGGTGACTCAAAATGAAAAGTGCTTTCCAAGTGGTTATGTTGTATTTAGTATATTAACCACCACCCCTCAGAGGAGGCGGATGAGTGTGGAGGAGGAAGAGGTTGTTTTGGAGATTTTGTGCGAAACTTCTTTTGAGTGACAGCATTCTGTGACAGTTCCCGAAAGCAGTGCTTTTTACTGGCTCCCAAATTCTCTTATCTTTTGGCAAATCTCCTCCCCATCCTGCTGCCTCTCCTCCTCGGGATACTGAGGGATGGTGAAAAACCAACAAAAGGAAAAGGGAACACCTGGCACGTTCTCCCCGTGGCACAGGGACACAAATGCAGCTCGAGACAGTTCTCAGCAGATGGGCTCCTGCAGCCCTCTTAGAAGGACATTTTGGCCCTGGTGACCAGAATTTTGATCATGTGTCCCTGATTATTTTCTGAGCTGCTGCTGACTTTTAAGACCCATTGCAATGGAAAATAAAACCTTTGTAAGTGCTACCGGCAGCAGCGGTGGGGAAGGATCTGATTACCAAAGGCATGTATGGCACCCTGGCCTGTGCTAGAACGGAGCATTTCAACTCTGCTCTGCAAACTTTGCCCCTGCAGACTGATAGAAAATGGCTAGATGGAGCAGAGATTCATTTTCTAAAGGAAATGAGGATATAAATTCATTTAAGAAATGACATGCCAATTTTTCTTGCTCCGTTTTCCTCTCATAATAAACGGTACAGCTGCCAGGAATTTTTGTGAAAATAACACTTGCTTTCTTATTTTTTTATTTTTATGTTTTTAAAATCCTGCTCAAATGTTATGAAAGACCCTGAGCCAGATATTTCATATTTAAGATCTCAGCAGAGGTAAACCTCACTAAACAAATGGAGAGTCCCTGTCTCTGTTGACTGCTGACAATGATAGCGACACACACTGCAACACTACTTCCTCAAAACCTGGAGAAAATATATAACCCATTTACTTAATGGACTGAGCTATAATGTCATCAGTTAAGTGAATCCTGTGAATAAAGAACAAGATGAAGTAATTGCTTCCAAAACATTTCTGGAATGAAGTAAAGCTTCACAGTGACTGGTCTCCTGGGGTCCCATTGCTCTTTGGAGCAAAGTTTGTTCTTCTGTGATGCAGAGATCCTTTTCCAGGTGTTATTAAGGACTTAATTCACTAGACAGCATTTAAGGGGGGATCTTGATGTCACCTGACTGTGGCTGGGTTTGGGGATTGCCAGTTTGGTTGGGTTTAAAACAAAGCAGCTGGAAGGGAAAACAACCTCAAGTGTGCAAGCTGGCACAGATCTGCTGTGTCCCAGCTCTGTTTGTGGAGGTGCTGAGCACCTGTAGGTCCCAGTACAGCAATTTATAAATGCAGCCAAGGAATGACACAGCAGGCTAGGCTGGGGTGTGTTCCCAGGCAGGACAGTTTCAAAACAAGTAAAGAAACTCTACTGGTCTGGTGTTGCAATCGGCACTCCTTGGCTGCTGTGGGAGAGCAGCAGCAGCAAGGTCTGCACCTTCACAGCTCATCTTTCACTTGGCGTTGGCTTTCTTCTTCAGAGGAAAAGCTGGGATGCCACCCCACAGCAAGGGCAGAGAAGGAAAGGCTGAGCTGGCTCCGAAGAGCTCGGTGGTGTGTCTGTGGAGACCCTGTCTTTGTTTCAGGGCTGTTGAGCCCCTGAGAGTTGTCTAAGTCTTTTTCTCATAATGAAAGGAAAACCTGTAGGAAATGCAATTTTTGTAGTCCACAGGATAAAAGAGTTGTTTTCCTGATTCTTTGCAGATTTTACTAGGCTGGAAGGGAAATGTGGGGGTCATCTAGTCTGACTGCTCAGGGAAGGGCTATTTTCAAAATCAGATCAGGTCATATAAAGTAATCAGTTTAGCCCTTCATTATAATTTTTAGCGGTTTCTGCCTCCATAGCCACACAAAGAGCTAATCTGGCCTTTGGCACGACGAATTAGGCAGACATTTTCAGCTTGAGAGCAAAAGGAGCACGGAGGCAAGAAACTCTTGAGGTAGGTCAGCCGTGGGCAGGAGAGCTCATTTCCTTGTCTGTGGTGGATCCATTTGGCAAGGCTCCCACCCCTGATTCCACCTTCCCTCCTGTCGCCCTGCCTGGCTGCCGGAGGTCGTGGGACCCTCATGGTTGTGCAGAGTGTGAAATGAAGCGTTTGTGTCACAAACCTTGGGGAGCAGGGCAGGAGTGGCAATGATAATGGTTCCCCAACTGTGCTTACAAAGCAAAATTAGAAGCCTTCCCTTGTTCCTAACTCCCCTTCCTTATCCTTCACACAATGCCCCTATCTGCCCTTCTCATGTGATTTTTGTATTCCGCTCAGCAATTTTATTTGCACAATGTTTTTTTTCCTCCCACATGCTTGTTTTTCTGGCTGCTTCACAGTGGCTGAAATGTTTAGTTCTTTCCATCTGACTTAAGAGGTTTCTGGTCTTACAGTTTCTCTGGAAAAATAAAAGTGCTTAATTAACATGCAACTACTGGAAGGGAAGAGAAAAAGGAAGTACAGAGTCACGTTCTTTTTGTCTGACAGAGCAAAGAGCTCCGTGGTACAGAATGCACAAAAAAAGGGGTTTCATAAAGAGATCTGGGTTCTCTTTCCATCCCAGTACCTTGTGTGATTTCCAGGCAGTGCCTCATCTCTCCAAGTCTCCTCGCCTGCTTCCTGCTCTTGAGGCTGGCTTTTCTTTCCTATTCACTTCTTTTCTCCTCTGTTGAGGTGTTGAGCAGCTTAGGGCAGGCACCATCCCACCTAAAATGTACCTGTGTCAGCTGGCAAAGCCCCTGCCCTGTGAACCCTTTGCACTCTGTGGTGAAGAGAGACACCCCACAGTGATTTGGAGCTTAAGTGGGATAAATAACAGCTCTTAAAAACCCTTTTTCTCTCCATTAGCTGCACTGGGAACCTAAAACTACTGTGTTCCTAACCTGGACAAAGAAAATCTGGTGGGAACCTACGCAGCCTGGAGCATATGCAGTGTTTATCACCAGCAGCTCAGCTGAAAACTTTAACACCTAACTATAACAAATTATAATGCTAGGAAAAGCTGCTTTTCCTGGGTTTCTTTCACACAAAGAATCTCGTTGCTGAATATCACTATCAAAGCAAGCACAGCAGAAATCACTTGAGCTCTTTTTTGTGATAGCAGTGAAGGACTGTAAGCAAAAAGAAGCACTGTTCTTCTGGGAATAAATAAAAAACAGGATCTGCATCAGAGCAACACTTACGGAAACTTAGAGGAAACTTAAGGCCTGATACTTTGCAAAGTGAGGAGGAATGATGAAGATGCAGAAGTGGAAGAGGGGAGTTTGCCCTGTTGGGTCATTCTTTGGTGGAAGCCAATATTTGGTGCAGCTCAGTGTGGTGAGCAGCACACCTGGTTACAGCCCAGGAGGTGGAAGGATTGCTTGGAAGGGGGAGGAACTTTGGGGCGTTTGACTGCCTGCTTTCTAAAGACAGCAAAATGTTGAACACCAACAAAAAGTCTCACATAAAAAAAAAAAAACCCTCCTACCCCCCAAACGCCTCAAAAGGCCAAATGGTCATTTGAAATGTGGTATTTTATCTGAGCACTGCAATGACACGGGAGCATGGAAGTCAGGAAGGGGTCTGTGAAGGCAGCTGCCACTGCCGAGTGTGAGAAGGGAAGAACAGGTCTGTCTTAGATCATCTGCTGGAGTCACCTCCCTTTGTCCACCCTCACCATTTTCCATAAATCCCTGTTGCCCTCTCCTCCCTGCCTTATTCCCCCCCAATCTTTGTTCCCACTACATCTCT
Organism: Callaeas wilsoni; assembly: GCA_013398955.1. NCBI lineage: Eukaryota > Metazoa > Chordata > Aves > Passeriformes > Callaeidae > Callaeas > Callaeas wilsoni. Next base: position 8,404 of record VWPU01007299.1, read on the forward strand.
CTCCACTTGGATCATTTTTGATAGCTACACTTTTTCCTCAAAAAGAAGCACATATGCATGAAAATTATCTGTAATTTGCCACTACGACTTGTGTTTTCTTTCCCTTCCTACTGTATGTTGGGGCCATCTTTAGCTTTAGCTCTACAAGATGGGTTTTTTAAATTCCCTGCTGCTTTTCCTGCTTGTGCAGTGCTGAGCCCCTCAAAGCTCTATTCTGTTGCCATACATCGTATGATGAAACACTTGTGCACGTGCTGAGTTGTAGGATTCATCAGCTAGCAAGTGGGTGACAGTCTCTACAGTAGCTAACATAGCCACTGGTAGGTAAAATAGCAATAAAATTCTAATGGTTAATTAGCTAAAGCCTTTTCTCATAGACAGATTTCCTGCTACAAAATTATGACTCAGGCACCACCATTTTCAGTGGTCTGTTCTTCAAAGAATGAATGTTTTTCACCCAACATGGTACTGAATCATTCCCTGGGATGTGTAAGGTATTTGTGCTTGCACCACGTCGAGGTGTTGTCGTTATGGTAACTCTTCTGTATTAGGCTTGATTCCTCATGTAGTGCAATTATGAATGTTGTTGTTTTAAAATACTCTGAGCTGTCTCCAGCCCAGGGAGCCAGCACAGCTCAGCGAGACCTGCACATCCCCACTGAGGCAGAGCTGCTTCACCATACGTTGTTAAAATAAAGAGCTGGTGAGGAAAATAACACATCAGAACTATTTCTGTGGGAAATCAATGGAGAAGTCCACATTTCCCTTGAACTTTTCTCCACAGCTCTAAGACAGACACCTACTTTTCTTTTTTTTTCCTTTTAAATTAATTCAGCCTTGGTTCTCAGGTGATCACGAGTCCAAATAAGCAAGACAGCACTGCACTAATTGAACTGATTATATAAGCTGTGATACCTCTGCAGAGGTGCTTTACAAAAGCCCACTTTTGCCCAAGGTCCATAAATTGTACATCCATGCCAGACCTTCCTCAGTATATCCCAGAAAAGGGATGGGGTATGCCACAGTGTGAGGACCTCCTTGCACCCCCTTCCTTTATGGTTTTAATCCAGTGTTTCACTTTTCTGGATCTGAAGCAGTTCAGATCTCAGTGCAGTATTAAGGACACACAAATACACTAAAGACTGTGGCTCCAGTGTCCACAATTTGCCTCAAGGTTCCAAAACATTCCCTGGATGTTGCCCAGGGGACGATAAATCCACTTCTATCTCTCCAGACTTTGAAGGACAGACATTTTTTCTTAAATAGACCTTCTCTGTTTTCATTCCCTTATTTATCTGAAGCTGACACTTTAGCACAGTAGATGCAGCCAGACACTCAAAACAAAGAGAAACTCGAGTCCTTGACTTTTTCTGAGACTTTCAGCCCGTATTGAAGAAGGAAAAAAATACCTAACAAACAGAGAAAGCTTGTTTACAGACTTGTCTCTTTGGCTTTTCTAAACATCAAATAAGCGGAACAAAGATTAGGAGTTTCTTCTACTTCGTGAAATACTAAATAAAAAAGAATAAAAATATTTATAGAATAACAAAAGAAAGAAACAAAAGGTACAGTGCACAAGGTGTTCCTTTGGTTTCTTGGGAGAATGCAGTGAGGCTCAAGATTGTTTGTCTGCATAGCAAACGCTCACAATGAGCTTTTGAAAAATGTTTCATTTGCTGGGTACTTGACCCTCTGTGTGGATAATGTGCCTCCAAAATGAAGGGAGGAAAGGAGGAGGCAAGGGAGAAGAAAGGAACTGTCTTTGCTGCTATTATCTTCAAAGACTGCAGCATTTCTGCAGAGTTTCTAGATAAATGGTGAAGGAGAGCTCTCCCATCTTCCCCCTGCTCTGGGAGATGCTGTCCCCCACCCCTTCTGCTGGAGGCTGATTTCACTTTCCAACCGTTTGCTGTGGCGTGTTTTACCAGGCCTTGGCTGCAGAGAAACCAGATTTCCCAGCTGGACTGGCCTTGGTGAGAAATCACCCCTGCCAAAGGCTGAAATCAAGGTTTTTCACTTCATGTTCAAGTACAGAATAGGGCAGAAGGCAATAAAACGAGAGAAGGGTAGGATGGCCAGACACCCAAACGCTCTCTGAGCTGTGTGGGATAGATGGAACCTCTTCCTGTGGCAATTTCCCCTCCCTGGGCAGCTTTGGGTGGAAGTGCCCTGTCGCTTTTGCTGTGACCTGGTGACGGCTGCTGTGGGTTTGTGCTCTGGAAGTCCTGAGGGGACGCAGAGACGATCGGCTACTCTCAGGCTGGGCAGTGGCATCAGAAAGGAGGAAAGCAGTGACAGGAGGGGAGGCAGCTGCAAGGACATGATTTGTCCCAAAAGCAGTTTAAAAAGCGTGGAGAGCAGTTGGGGTGTTGATTTGGCACAGGGTGCCCTGGTCATGCCACCAGGCCTTGCCATCCCCTCCCCACACCAGTGAGGGCTCAGTCTCTGTAACACCCAGCCATTGTTTAACCACTCGGATAAGGACTTGGGGCAGTTTATGTTTCAGGGAGCTGGATTCGAAGCTCTCGGCCCTGGCCTTGAGGAGGGAAGTGAAGCTGGTCCTGAACACGGAGGGTGGCTCTCACGTGGGATTTTCTGTCGCCACCATGTGAGACTGGCGCGTGCATGCAACAGGCACGGAGCCACTGCCACCAAACACATCCCCACTGCCAGCTGGACTTCAACCAGACATCCAAAGGTGAAATCTTATCTCCATGCCTGAGAGAAAACAGGAGGAGATGCAGATGGTCCCAATAAACCATTGCAGGAAACAAAGTACACTTGATAAGGAGCAAGGGAAAAGGAGGACGAGAATTCCTAATGTCAGTGATTCTGTTAAAGACTTTGACCATGCCTTATGGGAAACTGCAAAGTTAAAATATAAATAAACTGACTTTAAAACCTCAATATTGCAACAGTAGTGGCTGAGTTGAATTTAAATTACCTTCTGTAATTCTTGGAATATCTAATGCTTTAAGAAAGTGTGATGTTTTTCTTACCTCTTACATAACTTTTTTTGGTCAAATTTCTGAAGCAGTGTATTGATATTATATTTTTTAAGGCAGAGATTATCAAGCCTGTTATCAGTTGCTTACAAATAAGGGCTGGACATGTTAGAGAACTAACAATTCAAAGAGCAGGGGATTCTTGTCAAATTATTATCCAACGATCCTAACACTTCCCTCAAAAGTCCCTGAGTATCGAAGAAAGATAAGGATAGAAACATCATATTGGTGACTGTTGTTTTATTTTATTTTTCTGCTGAGTGCAGTGCAGAGAGAGAATCACTTTTCACCTCTGAAATTACTGTAGGTCTTGTCCGCAAATAGAACCTAAGTGCTGCAGACTACACTGCGCTCTTGCTCTTTGCATCCTGAAAGATTCTTTGGCTTGAGGAAAAGGCAGTTCTGTATCTGCTCACAAACAGTGAAAACCACACAGCTGCACACAGGAGATCAGATTTGAAGGTGTAGTCTTGCCTTCACCCTCGGAATAGGAATGAGTGTTACATCAGCAGGAGCACAGGCTGGCCCTCTCAATGGCCCAGCATTTTGGGGTTAGTCTGTGCAGCCCTGCAATATTCTGTCTATTGATTAGAATTAATTTAATAGTATTATTATGCCTCTACTGAATACAAAATGATTCTGTGAGCCCTAGCAAAGGGTTTTTTCCCCTTCTAAAATGGTATATGAGACAAGTAAATCTACAGGACACTCTTTGACTGCTGATTCATTTCTGATTCATAAAAATAAACAGATAGCAAGACATATGTCTGAGATGAACAGCATTTACTCTGTGGGAACATGTAAATGTAATAACACTCTTTAACAGGGTTAAACAATATTAGCCCTCTGATTTGTCATTATTAGTGTCACTAATTCTAGTTTCATGAACATCACTGAAAATATATGGCATGCAAAAAACTACTACCGTAATGTAAGCACATGCATCTGTCTTTCCAGAAGAAAAACAGGCTTGCCAGGGACTGCAATTCTGCAAGGATTTGAAACAACAACTTTTTATTCATTAAAATGTGGTTATGGTCTGAAAATGGACTTGAGAGAGAGGAGGAGGGAGGGAAAAAATGATCTCTCATTACAGACAGCACTTAGCAGTTCCAGTTTGTCTTCCATTGGCAATCTGCACTGACAGATACAGTGGCTTATTACTGCCCCCATTGATGCCAACGGAAAAATTCCCTGTGGAATTCAATGGGAGAAAGACCAGACCCCAAATCTGGACTGCTGTCAACAGTGGGGAGCCAATGTCAGTCTAAACAGAGCAAGTTTGGTTTCTTTTCTGCCCCATGTGTCTTTAACAAATTGCCAGCTCAGTGTTGAATCCAGACTCTTTACAGCTCGTGAGGAAAGTGGCCGGGCTGGCTTTGCCAAGCCTGTGGAGTTTGAGGCTGTGTGAACCTCGTGAAATATTTACCAGCTTTGCAGGGCTGGGGATTGATTTCTGCAGGCCAGCTCTCCTCTGACTTCAGGCCAGGGCTCATCCCCTTTCCAGGACACTGCCATTGCTCTGGGTGTCCGTCTGTACGTAAAGGCAGCGGCCAAAATGTGGCACCTGCACAGGGTCACATCCCCAAGGCACAGCCTGGGCTGAGTCTCCAGGAGGAGGCTGCCAGAGGAACGTGGCCTCTGCCTCAATAACCTGTTCTGAAAGCCCCCCGTGCAGAGGAGACACCAGAACTGCCTTACACAGCCCGGTCCAGGATTTCCCTGCTCCTGCATGTAGGAAAGACGTTTTCCTAATGCCTTAACCCCACTCATCTTTGCTGCAAATAAGGTGATTTCTGAAGGAACAAGAGGAGTATTGTTCTCTTTATAACAAACTTCTGTATATTGGAAGACTTTTGTCATATCTTTCCTCTTATCAAATCTTTCCTTGTTCCTTTCTTCTCTAGACTAAACAAACGCAATTCCTACAACCTTTCCTTACAGGTCATGTTTTCCACTCTCTTATCATTCCTTCCTGCTCTTCCCTGGCCTCTTGCCAGTCGAACCAAATGATGGTTCCCAAAGCTGGACATCCTGCCCCTATTTTGTTGCTTTGGATAAAGGACAGTGAAGCAGGCAGAATGAGCAAGAGATGAGGAGCTGATTTTTAATCCCCTCCATTATCCCTGAGCTGGACAGCACTGCTGCAGGGGTTTAGGGAAAAAAGAGCCAAAGTGAGAGCTCGCTGAAGCACTGAACAAACGACATCAATTCCTAGCTATGACCGTCTCTTAAATTATGCCAAGTCCTCATTAACCCTGAGGTTATTACTTTGCTTAGATAAAGATCCACCTGCGCATTCACCTCGGATGGGGTTTCGGGGACAGCGTGAGGAGTTTGCCTGGAGTCAGCTCGACTCCTGCCAGCACCACTGTGCTCCCACAGTCCCAGGAAGGAGTGGATCACGACAGAAATTGCTGTGCCGACTGTGGGAGCAGGGGGAGGACACTGTTGTCATGTCCATGTTCTATCTGTCATCTACTGGTAGCTATTTATACTGCGCTTATCGCCGGGGTGGGATGAGCAGGGGGTAACGGTAACGTGTGAGAGCCTCCGAGGCACAGAGCTGAAAAAAGAAAGATCCTGTTGGGTTTGAATGTGCCAGACTGAGCCTGGGAGGGAGTCGCTACCTGTCACAGCACGGGGACAGCTCTGCAGGCACGGCGTCTCTGCAGACCCACGGCCTTCCAGTGGCACTCAGAATCCTGAAAAATCACAGCCTGCGCTGGGAAACTGCAAATCCCTCCAGGACTGAGCTCCAGGGCTTTAATAGCAGCATGTTTTATTCAGCCTGTTTCCCCTGTGCTGTATGTTGTCCTTAATATGTTTTCAATATTTAAAGCCTGTTTTTCATGACAATGTTACTTCTGGCATTTCCACACAAGATTTCTCTTTTTCCATGTCTCTCCATTCCAGAAAAGATGTGGTTTTGTGCACTGTTCTCCTATGGCTGTGAAGTCTCTGGGTGTCCATTAAAATGAAAAGAGTGACAGAAAATTAAATTAGTTTTATTATCTATGGTAGCAGTGCTAGGAAAAAGATTGGAACTGTATCTGTTTGGGCTGGGTAGCACAGGTAGAGCCAGAGAACCAGACTTGGCCTCACCTGGATTATTAATTTTTATTTTTTCTTAATTCTATCCCCTCAATTGATTTTTAAGGAACCATCATTGCCTTTTATTGTTATAAACTAAGCAGTGTGGGAGGTTTCAAACAAACCCATTTAATTTTTTACTCCTCCACTTCCTCCATGACATAACCATTCCCCAAACACTGTGGATTCGTGCTCCTGGTGATGGGAAATCAAGGACCATTTTTTAATGGAATAATTCCTCCAGACAGTCCTGCTGTTGACAAATCCAGTTAATACTACTACACAATCTTAGAGAACACAGAGAAATGCTACATCTACTCATTCACCTGCAGAATAACTTAGCACTGCATGTCAGCATTTAAAGGGGATTGTCTGTAATTAGGCTGCTATAAAATATAAGTATAGTGGTCACAGACAATAAAACCCAAGGAAGTATCTTTGCAATGTGTCTGAGCACAGACAGTTCCACATGACCATAATGATCTTTCACAGGAGACTCCTATAGAAAAAAAACCCAATATATATGTTTATGTGTAAATGTATATACACACAACCCCCCAACTGCAGAGGAGCTCTATCAGCTTTATTAGTTATGTGTCATCTCCAGGGAAAATGGAACTTGGTCTAGGGACATTTAAAGGAATTATTTTAACTGGAGTTGATTACATCTGTGTCTGTGATCCCGCAAAACACTGGGGTTTCTTTGTCTTCCTCTTGTTTTCCCTGGAGATTGTGTAGGAAAATGAACAAAGCAGAAATGCAGAAATCTGTGGCTACTCTGGAGACAGAGGCAGCCTCGTGTATGGCATGGGAAAGGAGAGCCAACGTTCTTCTTTCCATCAGGAGTCCAAAGCTCCTTCAGAAAGGCAGATAAGGTACTGCTGCCAGCACCGAGAACATCCTTTGGGGGCTCTGGGGGCTTGGAGAGCTTTGGGGTCACCCTGGATGCTCTGGGGGCTTGGAGAGCTTTGGGGTCACCCTGGATGCTGCTGCTGGCAGGTTACAGCCCCAGAGAGCTGCCCTGCCACAAGAACAGGGGCAGAACATCCCCTCTGAAGCAGGATATCGAGGAGGGGCGAGCCCCAAACGATGGGAGCTCCAGGGCTCCTGGGATCCGTGGCCCAGTGCACGGCCCCTCCTGAGTGCCTGGTGCTCTCCTTTGCACGGATGGTGGCCTTGTCATGTGCGGCTCTTGGTGCTCCGTGGTCTCACCCGGGCCAGAGGCACCCAGAGTGCTCCTCCTTGCTCCAGGGGGGCCTGGCTGCAGCTTCTCCACAGCTCTCACGTCTGTCAGCTCCGGGTTTAATGGCCCTGCTCCCTGGAAAGATGAAATACATGGTTGGGCAATGAAAGAAAAGCTGGAAAGAAAGATTTATAATTTTCCCCTTAAGCCTGTCATTCATGTCATTAATATAGATGTCATTTAGAAGGGCAACAACTTTCTCTGCTTTTTTCTTCTTTCTCTCTTTTTTTTTTTTTTTTTGCTAAAAGCTTTGTATATGTACCCACAGTCTGACAACCAAATGGGTCTGCCTTTCTTTTTTTCCCCTCCAATATGTGGATTGCTTCTAATTCTGTCAGTCAAATGGAGCAGCAGTTTCGGGAGGGGAGTGATTAAGGCTCCCTCGGAATAAAGGGCTGCATGCTGTGCCTCTGCTATTCATCAGCGCTGGGGATGCAAGAGCAATTCCAGGCTCCTGAATAACAGGATTTTTTCAAACGTACAAAACACACCTTAGAAATACTGTACCAGCAAAGCACACAGTCTCCAAGTGGCATGCTTATTTTCTGTTTTTTCACGCTTTATTTTCACTTTTCACCATGTTCACCCCACTCAGCCCGAGTGCTCGCTCGGTGCTTGACTCCAGACTCCCCCAGCAAAGCACTTGGCAGTTCCTTAATTGTGCTTAATTCGCTAAAACCAAACGATTTAAGCTTGTGCTTAAAGTAAAGCCTTTGTTACATACTTTGTTAAAAGAATCTTCATTATGAGATCTGAGTCTGTGGTGTTGGCCATTTATGAGGGGCAAAAAATGCAGAGTAGGCAGTCCTGCAGTGTTTCCCAAACCAGTGTCAATTTAACAAAATAGTTGTGTAAGGAAAAAAAAAAAATTAAAAGGTGAAATGTTTTTGAAGGTGTTTTTAAGCAAGCTGCCTGTTTGCAATTTCTCCCAGAATTACTTATGTTTCAGACCCACTTAAAATACAGAAAAAACTCCTTTTTATTTATAGTCTAACAGTATCTTTTATCTGACCTCAGATATTTTCTGTTTCCTTTTTGACTCCTCAAATATTTTTGACATTCATTTAAAGTTTCTCTGAAATGGAAATGCAGATGGGAAACCAAGCAGCTGGGGCTTACTGAGGAGTCAGGGAGTCTGTGGCAGGTAATGGATTCACAGTCCCCCAGATATCAGTGCAGCACCACTGTCATAATACCCTCTTCTTCATGCAGTTAAGATGAAAAATACAGATGATAAATTGTACTCCTACATACCAAGGGATGGTGGGGGTCCTCAGAGACCAAGCGTTTGTTGAAATGCAAGATATTACTTCTTGATTCCCCACTCTGTTTTATGGTGTGGCAAATTTATTATGGAGATAATATTCCATGCCCACACTTTACTGAATTTAAATAGAGGAGAACTTATCCAGGTCAGGGTTGGGTTTTTTTTCTCCTCACTTTTAATGTCTGCAAACATCCTGCCTGTGCGAGTGCCTGTAGCAGCGTGTCCGCTGTGTTTGCCAAGGTACAATGGAGAGAACACTTGGGTGCCACATGGTAAACGTTTCATGAAAAGAGTATCTAAAACCATCCGAGACTGTCTGCTCTGCACTCAAATGCAGGACATTATTTCATGATTCCCTGTGATCCCTTTGGCATTGTAATTCTAAACTGTGCAAAGAGAAGTGGATGAAGGTGGATTACAAATTCTAGGCTGTATAAAGAACCTGTAATTATTTGTTAAACTGTTGTGTTTAGTCTCCTGTTCTGCTGTCTCCAGGCTGGGCTGTGCAGTGTTTTCCAGTTTAACTCCCTGGCTGTTTTATTGGTGTATAAGGACAACATGTGCCTCCTTCTGCTTTCTCACAGGCCTGCAGATAAGATTTCTCCTTCAAATCCCAGGTGATGGCCTGAGAGTGTCTGCAGGCAGAGGATAACTGCCTGTGGGATACAAGCTCCAGTCCCACGCTGGGCTGGTGGGACACTTTCGGACCTGCCAGCAGGCATTTCTGTATGAGCACGATGTCTCCAGACATCTTCTCATGTTTTTGTTTTTTGGTTTTGGTTTTTTTTCTTTTGTTCTTGTTTCCCCTTAGACACAATTGAATTTGTTTTGCTTCAAGGTAGAATTTCCCCTAAAACGCAAAAAAAAGTATCTGCTTCTCTGTCCACCCTTGCTTTCTCAGACAATGAGTCCCCTGCTTCATCTGGAGATGTGTGTGTATGTATCTGTACCTATGTATGGATCTACCTACATGTATATTCTTTCTTACCCTGTTCCACTGTGATTTAAAATAGCAACCCTTTGCCAGTCTCTCCTCTCCCACCAGAGACAGGTAGGGTTATTTTGGAAGGTGCGAGGGTTGTTTGTTTTAATTTTTCTTTAAGTCACCAGAATGATGTTAAATATAATTTCCATGAAATGCTCCAAGCCCACTGCATTTGCCTGGGTGTATTGTTTTTCAGGCTCTCTCCCACCTCTAATCAGCTATGATTCGGCACAGTTGGCAGTCTCTGCTCAGCAAGCAGACTGTCTGAATCACAACTCAGCCCTAGAAAGGATGGTCTTTCTAGGTCAGGGCTAAATATACTGACTATGGGGGTGAGCATGGAAAAGTTCCCATTCCAGCTGCTATCCTGCACTGAGTCTGCAGGGATAAAACTCCCCACCTTGACAGCATATTGTGAGGCTTCATTCACTGGGATGTGCCAAGGGGAAAGGGAAAGTCCTGGGGCGTCCCTGCCCCACAGCAGCGAGGGCCTTTGGGGCCGCGGCATCTGGGAGCGGCTCAGAGCAGCCTCGCCACGGCTCTGAGCTGCACGGAAGAAGGGCATGGGAGCAGTCCCTGTCACCTTGGCATGAACTGGCCCATGGCTACCCTGAACCTTGCTCTTTCCTAGGACTCGCAGCTGGTGGGATCAGGAGTTCTGGGCTCCCCTCCTGGGAAGCGCCCTGGGAAGCTCCCAGCGCCCTGGGAACGTGCTGCCTGCAGGATGCTGCTGCTCCATCCTCAGGCAGGGAGGGACAGCTACCAGACCTTTCCCTGATGCCAGGGACACTTCCAGCATGGCTGGCAAGGAAAGCAAGCTCAGGAACCTTGGTGTGCTGCAGAGGGGGCAGGGTGACATCCTCCGGGGAGGATGGCCTGGAGCTCGGGGCAGCGTGGCACAGCCAGGGCGGCACAGCCAGGGC